>JAYJMB010003167.1:0-14399 GCA_036873735.1 Pouteria campechiana
AAACAAACAAACAAAAACAGAAGTCTTATCGGTTTGTTGACTAGGAAAAAGAAATTCAATAATGATATTTAACTGACTCATGAGTTTTAGAACAATATTTTCCCCATCATTACTTAAGTATTCATCCATTTAAGTTTTAAAATATTATTTATATTTACGAACTTTTCAATCCCTTACACATACACCCCTGATGCTAACGACCACGTGGATGCTTGAAACTTATTTTTTTCTTCAAAAAAGACCAAAATCAGAACCTTGCCATCCTCTTTTTTTTTTTTCGCCCCTTCACCAACAATGCACCTTACAATTGACGTCACCACAAATCATTGCAACTTCTTTACATATTTATTCTTGAGTCTCTTAGAATATTATAAAATTGTAGACTTATCGAGAAACTTTTCTTCTTAAAAAAAATAGAAAGTTAACAATGTTATGAAAGAAAACTAATATCTTTTGGCACCTTAGAACTATTATCGGGGATTATGCGAGGAGATGAATAACCTCAGGACAACATATTTTAAGGCTTAAAAAAAATAAAATAAAGATGAATACCTAATATTACCAACCCTTGGAGGCATGTGAACAATTTTTTTATATAAAAAGGTAAAATTATTAAGATAAAAAATTCCATACCCATCCAACCAATCAAAGCCCAGTCATTCCAAAATGTCATTGCTTGTGAAGTTGAGCGCATCCAAACAACCAGGCGGAAGAAAGGATTGTGAATGGAAGTGTTAGGCAGCAGTAATAGGTGATTTTTGGATGTCGTGGCGGGCGACACCATGTTGAGTTTTTCTAACGGCAGGTTTATGCATTTCAAGAACTCGTCGAAAGAGCAATTTGGCAGCCTACGCACTCCAATGTTCTCTCTCACGTTCTTCACGTGCATAGGACAAAGACACGTGACAGCGGTCGCATCAACCTCCCAAGGACAAAATCCATACGCAACGAAGAGAGACAGCTTGGGTCGATGGCCAGGCGATGAATCACGTGACATCCTCTAACCTTCATTCCGCACTAGTCGGTCATCCGTTCCGGCCTGCCAATGTTTAATGTAAGATTTCCCCAAAAGGTTGACAATATGTTGGTCTAAAGCATCCACTCCATTTCACAAGGCAAGCATGGTATCATCGCATTCCACAAGATATCATCATCTACTTGGGTGAGTTTGTTTTGAGGTAAAAGGAGAGCGAAAGTCCACTATACGGTAAAGCAGGGCTAAAAGCCTCATTTTCTACACTCACTACACCGATGTGATATTCAATTTCTTTTTAGCATCCATAACTTCCCTACTTTTTTATATCATTACTTATCTTCTTTTTTTTTTTTTTTTTGCAAAAAAGTCTATTTATTTTGTCTTAAATTCATCTTTGTATTGCTAATATCATAACTTCATCTTTGTTCATATATACTTTTTATTCTCTTTTATATCTCTTTTACATCAAATCAAACACTATAATGTAAAAACTGAAACACCAATGAATCAAGCACAAAATTTTGCATCGGTATTGGAATAGAAAGGTGAGGGATTTAAGACTTACCGGACAATTTTCTTTATATATGTTCATGGGCTCTGGAAGGATGTGACACTTTGTCCATCAACGAATTCCAGGGCCCCGATTCTGTATGCCAATGGGTAAGATGTTCTTCATCACACCCGCTTTGTCTGCACACACAAGCATCTTGTAAGCTAAAATACTGGCAATGCATTAGACTGGAATAATACAATTGGCTCCCATTTATGTGCCGATGCAACAGGGATGAATGAAGTCTCTACAATTTCTAATAAAGAACGATATTTCCAGCTGTGTACTGGCATGATTGATGGAATTCCGAATCAGTGAAGAGTCACAAAGTAAAGCAGCATACAAAGATTTCTTTTAGCTCATGCGAATGATTAGAGAAAAATAAGCCTATGCTTGCCGTGATGAACGTTTCAAGGGTATAGCCACTGGTTTTCAAGTAATTGTTTGGGCGTAAATGGTTATATGCTTTTGGGGAACTCAGGGGCATGCAGATGACTCGCGGTGACAGTCCAAAAAATGCCTCCACTAGCAATGTCTCAAGCAATGGCAAGAGAGACTGCCTTCACTAAAAATTTCTGTCATAATAATAAGGAAAAGCAAACTTAGCATTACTGCCATCCTCATCTAAGACTTCATAGCACACAACCCACAACACATTTAATACCCAACCAAAATAAGACATTATGCTGCGGATCATGATCTGCAAACAACTACACTATCTGGCTGCCAGGGCAAATGGGCTAAGCACGGGATAGAATTACTTAGAACTTACCTAGGTGATGCCAGTGTTGATCTGGAAATGCGTCTAAATTAATGAGTGCAAAACCAGCAGAAAACCAAGTTGATTATCCAGCCCAATGCCACTAGTAAAAAAATATAAACCAAATGACCAGATAAAAATCCCATTGAAACTTAAATTAAAAAAGGCATTGGTTCAAATTTTATATTTTACTAGGTCTGGACTCTGGACAACTGACAGCCCGAATGGAGGGAAACAAAAGAATGGCATTTATTCTAAAGAAACAGTTCTGTAGTGAAACTTGATGGGGGCTGAGCTGGGAAAAATCACCAAGCTCTCATCCAACTTAGTCCTGTTCCATTCCTTGGTCCAACTTGGCAGTCGCTTGAATTGGTTTGAACTTTGGAACAAACTTCACATTCCCAGACAATGTAGATGACTTTTAGAATCATAAATTCTCATTGTGAACTAATTCAAATGTTGCATGACAAGGAATTCCAACTGCCAATTTCCATAAATCAAGCTTCTTTAAGACCTACTCCACAAATAGTTACGCTAAAAATACTTGCTTGATATACTGTCAACCAAATTCTTTAAGGAACCATTAAGGAAGAATCCTCCTCCACGCCCCCCCACCCCCACCCCCACTCCTCTGCCTCCTTATAACAGATCAATTGTAAACACTATAATGGAAAAAAGAAAGAGGAAAAAAAAAAAAAAAAGCCTTTACAGAGAGGGAGGAGTGGAGAAGGTAAATAAAAATAAAATCTGAATTAAACAAACTGCTTCAGTTATTAGAATGTGTCACAAAAATCTAGGATCTCAAGGTTGAATTTTACCTTATTATTGTAAAGCAGTTGCCCAATCAAGTTTGCAGGATCTTTGATAGTTGCAGGCAGCTCATGTTGGATTCTACAACAAAAAGATCAGGGGATACCAATTATTTACCATTTCTGAAAAAAATTGAAAAAATCTGAATTGACTAAACATTAATCATGTCCAAGGAAAAACTTCACACAAATCTCCAGGAAATGATTAAGTTTGCATGCAACTTTTCCATCTGCCTAGTTGCATGTGATCATCTTAAAGATTCAGTTCAATCCATGCCAAATATCATGAAAAAAAATCATAATAGAAGTGTCCTTTGGGCATCTATGATTGCTACTAGACTATATTTGGCAGAAGGATCTTCTCCATCCAAATTGCACAACTGGAAGGTTTGGATTACTGCATTAGGATGATAATCTCAAGATGCCTTGCAAAAATTGTCTGGATCAAGTTAACATGTCAGACAGATCATGTCAAAACCTACAAGTCTCAAGCGCAACATGGTGAATGCAAATATTTTTGTTTCAAGTTTTGGTAGGGTTTCCCTTATCCAATCCCTTATTTATTTGCAAGGTACATGCTTCTTTGTCCAGTTTATGATTCTTGGCTTCTAGAAAAATCAAAACCCAGGAATTAGCAGCAGTGAATTTTTTCACATAAATATTTTAGGATGAACTCTAAACATGGCAATCTAAATCATTTGTGGAAGAGAAAATTTAATGTCCAATCAACTTATATTCATTAGACAATCAAAGCATTTGATTTTTAAGTGCATTAACCCTTAAGTTAGCTCTACTTGGACCTATGAATCAATTTTCAGTTCTCTTCTTATTGGGCTATTAAGTAGCTTCTGTTATTCCTTGCAAGGCACGAATTCCGTCTTTGAGCTCTGCATTGAAAGTGAACTGTCTATCACAAGAGGTTCGAGCCTCAACTTAAATAGCCATTTGGGTGAATAGGTAACGAAGGGGAGGTGGAACTGATTGCAGTTAAGAGAGTGGAGAAGGAGAGATGACAATTAGAAACAAAACACTTCAGTTTAGAGCAAGTTTTAATAACTCAACAAAGTTGTTATAAAATCATGAATCAAGCTTACTATCCAAACTCTTCATGGTCAAAACAATTATTTTGACACGCACTATGGGCTACATCAACCAAGCAGACCTACAGTGTTGATAATTATAAAATTTGAGTTGACATTGCTTGCCATTATAAGTCATTTCAGGGTTCATCTGGCTGTTAATGATGCCATGATATTTCATACTTAATCGCCACAATATCAAGAAAATTTTTGACACTTGGTGCAATCAAACACACTCTTTAAAATTCAAGAAGTTGAATATATTGAGTACATTAGTGAAAATAAGAGCTTCCAAAACCATGCAAGAAAGATATAAATGAGAATAAAAAATCTGACAGGCTACCATAAAGAAAGATGTAAGTGTAACTAGAAGTAAAACAGCATAAATTAAGACACATGCCAATGAAGAAAGTCAGAAATATAATCAGAGACTACTTGAGAATCTGCAGCCTGTAGGGAAATTCAAACAAGTGATAAATCATAACAGCACAATGAAAGCGTAAAATGAGAATCTCCATTACTGTGACGTCACATAGAGATAGAATGTAATACAAACTTGGAAGATTAAAAATTCTTAGAAAGGAGATCTTCCTCGATTATTTATGGGGTTCCTTTATGAGCATCCAATTCTCACAGAATGCCCACCTAAAGCGCCCCATGAATCTTTGCCCATATTTACAGCAAGCACACATATATAAGTGGCCCACCAAGAATTAGGGCATTTCTTCAACACTGTTCAGATAGACAAGAGTATTAAGTGAATCACAGGGTATCGGGCACAAGTCAAAGGGATCCAATGTGAAGTTAGCAATTGTAAATAGTCTATGGTAGCCATCAGCATCATCAAAGCTTTATCTTAATGAAATGGGGACAGCTGCATGAATCTAGCCACAACATTTCACTTTGTCAGGAACCACATTCCATTTTATAACATGTGCCCTCATGTCTTCTCTAAGCAGCTTGGTTGATATCCTTTTGGCTGAATTTACCCACAAAAATAAAGAATGAGAACATTTGAGTAGAATCTCCTATTGCTACAACACTTGTCACGACAATGCAAGGAGGATGAAAAAAACATATTGCCACTACATAAGCATGCTCAAAATTCTTCTTAAAACACAGATCACGACCACACAAATAATTGGTCTACCAATTGGCTACCTAATATTTGAACATGTCTTTGTCTGTCAAGAGCTATATGGGGGTCATTCCTGGAGACAAATCCCCACCAAAGTGGACCCAAAAGATGATCCCAACTCAAAGTTAGTTGATGAAGGCCCATCCAAAATAAAACAAAAGATTATCCCATATTTAATTTCTAGACTAACTGACATTACCACCTCAATGGTAACTTGAGGGATTGAGAGGCATTGCCAACCCCAATCTACATATGCAAACACTGTCAGTCAACTTGGTATTTTGTCCAACACACTTAGGAAGATACAACCCTGACAGCACAATGACAGCATTTGCAAACATTATCAGTCAGATTTTGTGGTTTTTTTCTAATGCATGATTGGTAATATAAATCCAAACAAAATGGTAAAAAACAAGACAACCTTGTCTATACTCTATAGTTTGCCGAGAATTACTTACAAAAAGTGAAAATCAAAGGGTGCATAAAGTTCATCCTGGGTTACCCATAGGTGGCGCCTTTTGAGTCAATTCACAGGGTGATATAGACCAGGTCACTCTCAACTACTCGCTTGCGCAGACGGAACACCATTGCTCATTTTAAAGCTCTCATCACTTATCCTTGTTTTGCGAGAAGGTTAAAACGTTATCTAACAAGACTACTGGATACACCAAGCATTAAACAAGCACAATGTCCAGTAAATAGGATTTTTTTTTCTAGTGAATAAGGTCAGCTATCCGAATTCCATGACAAAAATCCATCCATCAATACCATATCATAAGGAAAACTTTCAAAAGTCAAAACTTATGTTCTTACAAAGATTACGAGTCCCAAGCATCCATACGGCTCATACATCCAGTTTAATCTGTGAACAAAGAACAGATAAGTCCAAACATATTCTCAAAACCTCGATTCCCTATTCAAAACAAAAATGCAAAAAAAAAATAAAAAATCCAGAAAATATCAAAACAGGAACGTTCAAATGGAATTTTCAGAATCTTGATTCCTGATTCAAAACAAAACTTGAAAAACATCCAGAAAATATCAAAAAAGTTAAAAAAAAATCTTATAGAAAGATAACGATTACCTCTGCTAGTCCAGAAATCAGCGCAAGAACGACGCCGTCGTCGTAGTTTACTCCGACGATGGTCGTTTCCATGGAATGAGGTGTGCCGAGATTGAGCTGCAAGGAATGTAAAAGCTCAAACCGTAGCATGAGGATTCCCTCTTTTCTTCTCGCCTTCCGTCAGAACTTAGAAATAAAGAAATGTTCGCGCTCCTCGGTCCCGCTTCAGCGATAAAGATGCAATGCTTAAATAGACCGTGCCTCAGCTGCAGTGCATGCATGTAGCGCGGTCGCATGTACAGCATCCTAACCGCTTGTCGTGTGTCCCGCGCGTTCTACGGAAAATCCAACGGCGATGATTTCACGTAATGGGCATACGGTGTCGACAATATTACAAATGGAACCCTTAAGTTTCAATATTGCATTTATGCTCTAGAGTTTTTAATAATTTGCATATACACCTTTAATGTCGTGCTCTTTTTCAAAGGACAAAAACACCTCTCAGAAAATCAAATTTACATTTTTTAAAATGGGGCCCACTCGTCATTTTGGATTAATTTCATTGTTTAAACTCTTGTAAATATTATTTATTTATTTTATAGTATATTTTACCCAATTTGGACTTATAGATGCACGGCACTAAACAAAACCCTACAGAGGATGTCTGCATTCTTCACTGTTAATCTTTTTTTTGTCACCATGCATTTTTTTTTTACTTTTCGATAAATTTTAATATAAAATAAGTAAATTGTATTTAACATAATTTAAACAATTAGATTAAAACAACAACAGGTGGATCCCACTTAGCTAGGCATTAGACAATGTGTTTTGAGGGTCAATGATTAATTTGATGGAAGGAGCTTTTTTAAAATACGTCATGAATTAGAAGGGTATAAAATGCAAGATCTAAAATTAAAAGGGTAAATATGCTTTCATGCAAATTGCTCATCAGGCCCCATGCACAATAAAAGCATATTTAGTTGTATAAATTGTATATTTAGATGTAATTATTCAATTTTCGTATCTTAGTGTTAACATCACGAAAGAAATAAACTAATGTTTGGACCAAAAACGTTGCAATGCCCAACTAAGCTGGATGCACCGAAACCAATTTCATGATCTCAATAGCCTGCTTGATGCTTTTCACGCCATGTCATTAAATGGACGATTGAATTCCAATTAAGTAACAATGATTGATAAAATAAAGATAAAATTAATAGACTTCTTAGATGAAAAAGATAGGAGATGATAATTAAAAATATGGGAGATGACGATCCAATATATATACGTAATTATGAAGAAAAAATGGAATTGTTGGGAGAAGTGTAGGTAGATGAATGTTACATGAATTGAAAGAAAGTGGAAAAAAAAAAGAGGGAAAAAAAATGATTTCCATCCCTCATCAACATTTCCATGATACAGGATTGGTAGATTCCAGCTGACGTGCAGAGCCTCATCTAGGCAATTTCCAAACCGATATTTTCAGGCAATCTTATCTATTTTATATAAAATTTAAACAGAATTTGAGCATCGAAAGCTTTTAGATTTGGCTAACAAGGCCACCTCAAATTGGAAAAATATACCCGACGTCGACTGATTGTGTAGATCTGAAAAAGCATAAAAGCATTTAAAAAATGTGGAAAAGAGACTGATTTTTGTGGGGTGAACAAGAATTTTGGGTTGATGCCATGCAGCATGGCCTTTGAGAAACAAGCATTAAAAACTCTTAAGAATAATTCTGTGGAAGGAAAATGGTGCTCTTACATTTGATTACTTGCATGAAAATTGAAAAACCTAACCACAAGGTCCACAACTACATAAATCTCTATCCCCTCTCAAAGAACTTGCAGTGGTGTTATACAAAAATCACCTACATGGAGGATTTTGGGATCCCATGAGGTTGGCATGATCTTATTCCTCATGGAATATTTAACAAATGGATGATAAACTTGTCAAACACTTAATCTCTGTCCTGCTTCTACTCTCTCCTCTCACTCTCCAGCTTCTCCAATGAAGGTGCTCCTACTGAAGTTTCGTGATTGGCTGCGACAGATTAAAATGATTGTAGTGTACATTGCAATTATATGAGAAAAAATATCCACTCAATCGAGATATAAGAGAATCACGTATATTGTAGCTCAAGCAAACCACAAATGCATATTGAAGTCCTTGGAAGAATTTCAAACCTTGAGGTGGCTCATCAGATGATGGTGCTGGTTCTGCCTTCTTATCAGTCAGGACTGCCCCGTGCTGTTCTTCAGCAGTGGCTGCCTCTGTTTTTCCTTTTGAAATTGAAAGTAAAAGCTCTGCAGGTGATAGGGTTGGTGCTTCTCGCTGTTCATTGGTAGGAACTGTAGAATGCTCTTCTGTGGCTTTTAGTGGATCTTCACTGGAGGATTGGCCATTCAAGGGTGGGGTCCCATCTGAATAGAAAGAAATTACATGGTTGCACCTCATATCAAAGCTCACATCTAGTATAATGCTGAACAACTTGTTTGCTAGGCACAACTTGTTTAATGCTGAACATAGAAAATCTTATTTTGCATTTACATGAAGATCTTCGAATAATGTTTGCTATATTATTAAGCCAGAGAAAAGGCTACTGAATGCCAAGTCTTAGAAACTGAGCACCAGCCTACATTTGAGAAATCAAGAGCACTTGTCTGTTGTGCCTTGCCGCCTTACTACAGATAGGAACCTTGCAAACAATTAGATGGATCAGCAAAATTTCGGATTCACAAAAGTGGGCTCACACATCCTGAATATGGATTGCTGGATGAATTTTTTTTTCCCCAGACATCCCACAGTGGTATTCAAGAATCACAAAATCAATATCAAGGATTACCCGAACAACATTTCTGATCACACTTGATTGACAAGGGTACTGACAAAAGGATTTGTATGACTTAGAAAGTAGTCCAGGCATGGATATATGTTGAGTAATGATTCACTATTTAGTGGCTGATTACATTATTTTGTCAAAACTAAGAAAAGATACACTATCTTTTTTTGGAATTCCGATTCTTTCTCTTTTCTTTGTTTTTATGGAAAACGAATTTCCCTTTTACTCTTAGCAAGCTGCAATCAAGAATGCATGGCCTTTTTGCTTCTTGTGGGCATGGCACTTCCTGAAACAGATTCCTGAGTCATGGTATACCCTGTTGAGTGCTCATCAGCTCAAGACTCAGGATGGTGGATTCATCCTTGTTTCAAGGATATGGAGCCATGATAGCATTATAATGAACTTCTGTTGGAGGATGTTGGGACATAGGTAACACAATTCTCCAATTAAAAACAGATGTTTCAACATGTACATGGGTAGATCCAAAAACATTTTTCATTAAAGATGTAACCTTTCATGTGGGAACTTGCAGAAAACATAATAACCAGATAAAATAAGCAAACTTAATACCTCTCAAAAACCACTCTATTTCAAATGGATGATTGGAAGTTTTTCAATTTAGTCAAGGCATGCTTGGCAGATGTCTAACAACAATTTAATCGCACTTAAAATCGTCTAATTGCATAGAGATTGCATGTCCTTTTCAGTAAGGATCATAAATAATTTTGGTGAGCAATAACAATGATCTTCAACAAATTTTTTACTCAAGATTAGAGAAACAAAAAAGTAGTGCAGTACTTACTTGGATCAGCTTTGGCCTGTTGTTTCTCATCTTGATAAGTTGTAGTAGAGTTACCAGTACCTTTCACTGTAGCTGTAATTTCATCAAGGCCAATCTCTCGCTCCAAGCTTGTTTTAAATTCCCTTGATACTTCCTGCAACAAATGAAGAATACATCACCATATGAAACAAGAATTTTTTTAAAAATATCTCCACTATGTTCACATACACAAGCTCTTGGCCAAGAAGTCCCCAAATAGCAAGCATTATATCCAATCAACTCATAAAGTGAGAACCAAAATTTATGCAGACTCACTCATCATCAGGCAATACATTAATGCGTATCACATGCTGATCAAATGTTAGGCCTGTGGGCCATGTCTGATGAGTCCACCAGACAACCTGATGCATGACTTGGATGTGCCACTGATACACGCTAGGCTAACTCATGGGTCTCATGGAAGTGTTTTGAGCACAGCACTTGACAGAACCATCAAAAGAAGCATCATTTGAGTAGTAGATGCAACCTCAACTAAAATACAGCCTAGCATGTCATTTCTTCAAAAGAGCAAGAATGCATGTTATCAGTTCTATTACAATTTACATTCAGACCTGTTTCTGAAACAGCACACACCTGAAGCTCTCTAATAGTTGGCTGAAAAGCGCGGAGAGTCTTCCCTAAATTCCTAGCAACCTGTATTGAGACAACTCAATTAAGAGCTTGCAAACGTAAATGTGATTTAAGAATGACGGAGCACTCAAATAAAACAGTATAAAACCCCTATTCCATCTTCTATGAAAAACCAAAGAATAAAATCAGGAAAAGCTCCTCATATTTCGCTTTCACACGGGCAACAGCTCACCTCAGCAAGCCCTTTGGGACCAAAGACCAACAGAGCTACAACTCCAATAACAAGAGCCTCTGGAGCTCCAACCCCAAATAAGGAAGCATAGACGACCCTCCGTCTGCACTTTCCCCTCTCTGCCCAAGAAAACCAGATAAGCAGCGGAAACCAGACAAAGGCATACAGCGGCACATAGGATCACAGCACAGAAGGAAAGAACTTTCAGAAAATGCCAACGGATCGGTGAAAAGACATATCCCAGTTCAACGCAGATAACCTATTTTTCATGGTTATTGCATGAGCAATGCAGAAAAATTGCAACTCAGAGTGAAAGGTTGGCGGTAACGAAAAAGGTGCTAAAAATTAAGAAAAAAAGGTACCTCTGATAACGTATTTCTGCCTGATTGATACGCCAAAATGCTTCAAACCACTCCAGGGTGAGAAGAGACTAGCACCCACAAGAGGATTTGAGGTGGAAAGACAGGAATTTGGGGTTTTAGGGAATGGTATGAGGAGAGATGATACGGAGAAATTGGGAGATTTCGGGTGTGTTGTATGAGTGAGTGTGGGTAAAAGAGTTGCAGAGGAAGCCATTGGGAGTGAGGATTTTGCAAAGTCTCGATTTTTTGTTGGCGTCAGGCGAGAAATAGAAGGAGCAGCCGCTGCCTGCTCGGGCATTTTTGTCATTCTAAAAAATAAACGTCGTTCTGGCCAACGTTATCAAACCCGGACCGGCCGGTCGAAGCGGTACGACCGGCACAGGCTAGCACCGATTCGTTTCGATAATCAATTTTTGTAGTTTTAGTTTTTTAATAGAATAAATGGATAAATTAAAGTGATATAATATTATAATAAAAATTTATATATTTAAATTAATATTTAGTATTTAAAATTTCAAAAATTATATTATATTATTTAAAATAAAAAAATAAATAATGGTTCATCTCAAACGCTTGACTAGTTCAACTACCAGTTTGGTTCTATTAGTATTGGTTTTAGTCATAGGCTAACTTCTGGCATATGTATTCCCTATTAAATTGTCTAAATGGAGAAGAACTTATTTTTCATCATTGTCTCTGTATTTTCTTAAAAAATATCTATTTATTTTTTCTTCTTTTGCTACATTTGGTATTCATGCTAACATCACAAAAAATTATATTAGGGAATTTTAAATTGTAATAAACCTAGAAAATATAAAAGGAAAAATGTAAAGAAAAGAGTACTATCTCTAGAATAGAAGAAGACATCCTCTTTAGCAAAAAATTATTTTTTAATGTAAAACTAAATAACAATGGTAGATTCCTTTATAGTTAATATTAAAAAAGTAGAATTATGAAGGGTCATTATATGTTATATAATAAAGAACGACGAAAAGTTTATACCCCTTTGCTTTTACATTCCACCTATAAACTAGCCTTAACGGTAAAGCTAAAAGAGTTAAACTCTGAATTTTCACACAATTCAACTATTTTTATGTTTTAACGTCAATGACCATCCTGTCTTGGCCCAACAACAAGCTTACTTAAAACATCAGCGAATTCAAATCCAATCGCCGAAGACTCTGTTTCACAGCCCATTGAACTATTGAAATTTAGCCCTGGGAATTATTCAAATTACTCTTTTGGTGCAACAAAGTTATGTAAAAAAAAAAAAAAACAGTTAAAGAAGGTTACTGTACAAGTCTTTAAAAATGGCTTGAAAGACATGCAAAGTAACCGCATGATTGTTTATTCCCAGTAACATTAGAGTTTAGTCTAGTAACCGTATGCCATATAATCACAAGTGTTTCTGGCCGCACCGAAAAGTACCAGCCACACGCAAAAGGCATGGCGTGTAACGTCAAGGCTTCACATAGAAGCGCTAGCTAGCTATTTTAAACGAGAAAGGCGTTTGCCATGCACCGAATTCAATTTAATCATAAAACCGAAAATTCCAATTAACCGAAATAAGTCATATCGACGGCACAAAAAGTCAGATGATTAAGGAACAAGAATGGCTGAAATTATAATCATAAGAAAACAGCATAGATTAAACTGTTTAATGCAGCAGCCGTAGCAAGGCTCGCTGTCACTATCAGAGAATTTAAGCGAGCACTGAGGGCATGCCTCCAACGAGAGCTGTATTCAGAGTTGCGGGACCCATGGTGAGAGGCTAGAGCAGACATCTCTGTTAGCGTGGGGTGTGGGGCTTGCAAATTGCAGTCGGTCTTGTCGCTCGGTCACGTAATTCAGCTGGTCTAGGAGTGGCTCCCTCGCTTCGGGAGTCGCCTCCACAAAATACGACGGCCTAATCAGGAGAGCCAGAAGCCAGGGCCGCACGCCTGAGCTTCTTTCTGTGGGTGTCGGCTTGAATAACTCCCATGGAGGCTGAGTAATGAGGGGCGTCGGTTACAGCTGGACTTGGTTTTAATAAGTAAAAACTGTCAGTTGAAGCTGGACTTCTTCTATGTAAATCCCCATCTCCTACCCACTTTCCATCAACTCACGCAGCATCATTACAAGCCAATCCTAATCCACCATGGCCCGCCTTTTGTCGATGGCTGCGATGATCCTGATGTTAGCCTACGTTGCCCACTCAGCCAGGCAAAACGTTCCCCTTGTGAATGAGCCAGTGACAGGAGAAGCAGAGCTTCCCATCGTGACCGTCGTCACTCAGCCACCGGCAAAGGAAGAGGAAGACATTCCCATCAGGACTCCACGGGACGATGACTGGAAGAATGGCCAGTCGATATTTGCTCCTGGTCCTGAGATGGATCTGGATGAGAAATGCATCAAGACGTTGACGGATAAGTGCGCGTCCCAGCTGAGCTTGGCCTTTATGAATGTAGGCCTTGTGAATGACTTCGACTGTTGCTGGAAGATGATCCGACTGGGGAACGTTTGCTGGGGAAGCATCATCATAACTTTCCAAGATCAGTGCCATGCCCTGCCCGCGATTATGCAGCGTTGCAAAAATATCACCCACTATGTCGATCCCCCGAGGAGTCGTCCCCGAAAACTCATCGAGCCACTCCAACTCAAATATTGAGATAAATACCTGCTCCAATTTTAATTACAATAAAATGGGAAAACAGTTTCTTACTCTCTGCTAATTGGGTATATTTGGTTGCAATGGATTTCGTGATATTGGAGCAATTAGATGTAGAGAAGTTAAAAATAAGTGACGTCCTGTTGCAATATGCGTTTGTCTGGCCAACCTAATAAGAATTTTTCTTGTTCTTTATATTATATATTCATCCGGTGCTTTTACACCCTAAGAACCAGAGCCTTAGCATCAAATCACCACAAGTTCAAAACATTCCTACTAGTACTAAGTACCAAATGCAGCCCATGTTTCATAACACACACATTTGAACACCAATCGCACATCATAAAAAAAAAAAAAAAAAAAAAAAAAAAACAAAATACAACCTTTTCTCAACAAACACACCAAGAAAGAAAAGCAACCACTTACATTTGTAGCAAACACGAGGAAAAAAAACAACCCCAACCTATTTTAAAAACCTATCGCCTTAGACGACCTTGCAACCCATCTTATGACACAAATTCCATGCACTG
>JAYJMB010003168.1:0-14399 GCA_036873735.1 Pouteria campechiana
TCTTAACCAAGTATGTTTTGATGATAAGCAAAGACATGAGTGAAACATTAAGGTACTAACAATCTGTTCTCAAGTATATTGCAAAAATATTAACTCATACTCAACTTGAGAATAACCTTCATGATGATAAAAGGAAGACATAAAGTAAATGCTTAAAATTAAGTATATAAATCTCATATATACTTAAATCAAGAGAATAAAAATTTCGAAATGATTGAAGATGAGATTAGGAGAAAATAGAAGCATTTTCAGAGTCATCTCAACACGTTTTGGAACAAATTGAACTACATTGGAGTGGTCACAACGATATTCTGAGTAAAATGGTCAAAGCTTTGGAAATTATCATTGTAGGGCTCAAAGATATTCAAAACAAGTGTCGAAGTATCCACAGCAAACTTCAGAGAAAAATGGAACACTTTGGAGTTATTACAAGTATGTTTCGAAGTAAACAGACAAGTTTTGGAGTTGATTGGAAAGCTTCAGAGACTTCATGGGAAGCTTCAAAATTAACTGGAACCACTTCAGAGACATCAAAGCATGCCTCGAAGTCAATAGGCACACTTTGGAGTCAATGGCAAAGCTTCGAAGTTAATCAACTATTCTTCAAAGTAAACAAATATGCTTCGGAGAACTTAGAGTCATGTTTCAAAGTAAATTTAGACAAGCTTCGGAGTAAATAGACCTACTTCAGAGTCCTCAAGGCTTTACTTTAGAGACAATAAACAAGCTTCAAAGTCATTAAACACTACTTTGGAGTTGCCTTTCTAAAGCATTAGAAGTTCAGAAAATCCAAATCTGTTTCTACGAAGGACTGTCGCAATTAAGAAGGCTTATTACCATTTCGGAGAATCTGAAGCAAACTAATCAGAACATCTAAAATCAATCAAGACATCATCTATTCACTCATCTCTTCAGAGTAACTAAAGAAGCAACTTCGGAACACCCATGACAAAAGTGATTGTTGAGAAAAGTCAGCGATAGAGTAGTAGACTGATACCAAAATATAGTAAAGTCAGATATCAGACAAAATATAAGGTAAAGAAAAATATTCTTGAATGTTTGAACGTCTGCCAAAGTCAAGAACGAAAAAATCTCTCTCAACCTGCAAAAGAGAGATTTAGAATCAAAAGAAACTAATTTTTTGAATTACATTAAACATTGCTAAAAATATGAAGTGCATTCAAAATTCTCCTTCAAAGTTCAACTCCAATGGCTACATCTCTATCAGAAGATCTCAAAGCGTAAATCGCTTCTCAATTAAGGAGTTTGAATCTTTCCCTCTCGCTGTTTATTCATTTACTGAAAGTTTATAATTTTATGTACAAATTTGTCTAAGTAAGAAATAATAATCTATACATTTTATTTTAGTATTTGGTAACATAAGCAGAGTGCTTGGTGTTCTTGTATTAAGATAAGCAAGTAGGGAACTTTCTAAAAGGGTATAAGTTTGTTGGTGAGCTTTGAAAACCAACAAGTTGTGAAAGTTTCTGGATAGCTTGGAAAACGAGTAAGCTGGTTGGTGATCTTCTTATAAAACCAACATGTATTTGATCAGGTTGATCAATGTATTAGTGAAACCTGAGTTTAGTAGAGGAGTCTGACTGACAGAAGTGGAGTTTGAACTCAGGAAGGGCTGAACCACTATAAAAATCTTATGTTGTGTGTTGTGCAATCTGTTTTACTTATTCTTTTAGCACTTTAATCATTTGATTTGGCCAAAAGTTTTAAAGCTCAATTTACCCCCCCTCTTGAGCTACCATTGTATAAGAGACCAACAAGTGGTATCAAAGCAGGCTTCACTAGTTAAATTTTTATTACCAGTATATTAACTTGTGAAGAGATTCAAATGGACAGTATGTTTCACAATACATCTGCTAAAGGATAATCTACTTTCAGACCCCCTCTATTTGGTGGAACCAATTATTGGTATTGGAAAATAAGAATGCAAAATTTTTTGACTATAATAGATTACCAGTTATGACTTGTAGTGAAAAATGGAAAGAATGTTACCAACACTGGCTGCAGAAGATATACAAGTAGTAGAACATGATGCTAAGGCAAAGAACTGCCTCTACTATGCTCTAACCTCTTCTGAGTTTGAAAAGATTTTTGCATGTGATTTAAGGAAATTTGGGATACAATCAAAGTAACACATGAAGGCACAAACTAGGTAAGACTAAAATAAATTTCTAGTGGAGGAATATGAAGTCTTATTTATGAAGGAATTAGAAAATATTTCTGAAACGTTTGGAAGATTTTAGAAAATCACCAACAACTTAAAGAACTTAGAAAAAAATACGAAGAGACTAAGCTAGTAAAGAAAATCTTAAGATCTCTACCTAGACATTGGATGCCTAAAGTGACTGCTATACAGGAAGCAAAGGATCTAACAAAGGTGACAGTAGAAGAACTCATGGGATCACTTATGACCCATGAAGTCCTAATGAAAAAAAGCACCAGATGAAGTCGAAGGTAAGAAAACAATAGCTTCACAAGCAGAATCAAAAAATGAAGAATCTTCAAAAAATGCCTCAACCATTAAAGATGATGTGGATATGGCAATGATAACCAGAAGATTCAGAAACATATTCAATAAGAAAAGATTTGGAAACAATTTCAAGAACTTCAAAAGTAAAGACAAGAAAAAGGAAGTTTCATCTATTTCAACTACAACATGCTTGGGCATATGAAGTTTGATTGCCTAGAACTAGATAAAAAACAAGGAGACAAGAAGAAAAGGTATAACTTTTACTTTGATAAAAAGAATATTTCTAATAGCAGGAAATTTGGAAAGAAGAAGAAAGCTATGGCTACATGGGAAATGCTGGAAAACATGATGCAAGAAAGCTCGAGTGAAGAAGAAGAGGAAAATAAAGCTTAATTCAGCACATCAGCTCCAAAGAAAAGGATTAAGAAGAGTATTATACGGGAACAAGCTTCATTGCTATTTACAATGATGAGGTAAATTCAAAACTTGAAATTTCTGATATTGAAGAATTATTAGAAGAACTGTATTCAAATTTTAAAATATTAAAAGCTAAACATAAGGAAGCTAAAAGAAAACTTGGAAGAATAATTAATGAATGCTCCAAATTAAAATAAGAAAACAAATTTCTCAAAACTGACCAGATTATCAATATAAAACTTGAACAAATTAACGTAGAAAATCATGCTCTAAGAAAAACCTTAACTACTACCTTATTTAAACTCAAAACAAAGAAAGATATAGAAAACCAAAGAAAGAAAAATCAGAAAAGAAAATCAGAACCCAAACAGAACATGATTTGGATTCCTAAGAGAATTGCTAAAGTAGTAAATGCAACTATATATCCAGAAAACTGATTAGTAGCATCTAAAAAACAATGGGTGTCAAAATATTCTTCTACTAACCCACTGGACTCATTCTTAAATGGGTACCAACAATTATAACTTAATCTCATTACCACAGGTGTGTTTGAGAGCCATAGAGAATAATAAGTGGTACATTGATAGTGGTTGCTTAAGACACATGACAGGAGAAAGGGAGTTGTTCACAAAACTAAAAGCTAAAAAATAGAGGAATAGTTATTTTTAGGGATAATGGAAAAGGTAGAGTGTTTGGAATTGGTAAAATTGGCCAACCTTCATCTATTACAATTTGAAATGTTTTATTAGTAGAAGAATTGAAACAAGATCTTTTAAGTATAAGTTAATTTTGTGATAATGGTTACAAAGTTGTGCTTGAATCTTATGCTTGTTCAATTTTAGGCAGTTCAAATTTAGTTATAGTACTTGAAAAGAGACATGAAAATGTGTATTTGGTCAATTTATGTGATATGCAAGTCAAATATCTTATTGTAAATGAAAATGAACCCATGCTATGGCATAGAAGACTAGGACATGCCAACAAGAATCTGATTAAAAGACTATATAATCTAGTTGTTGGCTTACCAAAACTCAAATTTGACAATAAGTTGTGTGACGCTTGCATGAAAGGCAAGTAAGTAAAATAATCATTCAAATCAAACAAAGAATTATACATAACCAAACCTCTTCAGTTGCTATATATGGATTTAGTTCGACCAACAAGAACAAGAAGCCTTGGAGGGAAACATTACGCATATATCATTGTAGATGACTTTAGTAGATTTACCTGGGTAATATTTCTAACATCCAAATATGAAGATTTCTCATTCTTTGAGGTATTTTCCAAATGTGTATAGAATAAACAAAGCTCTCATATAATTGCCATTAGGAGTGATCATGGTGAGAGTTTGAAAACCATAGATTCACTTATTTCTCTGAAAATAATGGAATTCTTTAAACTTTCTTTGACCTAAGAATACCCCTACAAAATGGAGTA
This sequence comes from Pouteria campechiana, assembly GCA_036873735.1. Lineage (NCBI taxonomy): Eukaryota > Viridiplantae > Streptophyta > Magnoliopsida > Ericales > Sapotaceae > Pouteria > Pouteria campechiana. The sequence continues at coordinate 4,343 of JAYJMB010003168.1, forward strand.
GCTGAAAGGAAAAATAGATCCTTGCAAGAGATGGTAAGGACAATATTAAGTGAATATAGCCACCCACAGTATTTTTGGGCTGAACAATGAACATAACATGTTATATTATTAACAAAATCTTTGCTAGATCCATACTTAACAAAACTCCACTTGAATTATACTATGGCAAGACACCACATATTTCATATTCTCATACTTTTGGTTGTAAGTATTTTATTCTTAACAATGACAAAGAAAACTGTGAAAAGTTTGAAAACAAATTAGATAAAGGCAGCTTCCTTGGTTATTCCATTGTTAGTAAGACATTTAAAGTCTACAATCTGAAAAATAAGACTGTAGAGGAATCTATTCATATAAAATTTGATGAAAATACTAATTCCTCTAGGAGGACAAGTGATTTTGATGATGAGATAGGTGAACTAATAACTTCAGTTGAGAAAATGAAAATACAAGACAAAGAAGGAGAACCTTCTTAATCAGAAACATAGATGGATAAAGGAGAAACAGACAATGGACCATCTATCAATGAGGTAAACAATAAAGGTAACAATATTTTTCCCAAAGATTGGAGATTCATGCATGATCACCCTGAAAGTCAGATAATTGGTGATGTATATGACAAAGTTAGAACTAGATCCTCTTGTCACCAAATATGTGGCAATTTTGCTTTTATTTCTCAATTAAAACTAACTTGCATAGAATAGGCTTTAAAAGATGAAAACTGGATTTTATCTATGTGAGAAGAATTAGACTAATTCAAAAGAAATAATGTGTGGACTATTATTCCATGACCAACTCATCAATCTGCTATAGGAACTAAATGGGTCTTTAGGAACAAACTAGATGAATCTGGAATTGTAATAAGAAATAAAGCAATATTATTAGCAAATGGTGGGTACTATTAGAAGGAAGGCATTGATTTTGAAGAATCATTTACTCTTGTTGTAAGAATTGAAGTCATTAGAATGCTTCTTACATTTGCATCTTTTATGAATTTCAAGTTATACCACATGGATGTAAAGATTGCATTCTTAAATGGATTTATTAATGAAGAGGTCTATATAGAACAACCACCTGGGTTTGAAGATCCTCATAACCCAGATCATGTATTCAAACTTAAGAAAGCTCTCTATGGTTTAAAACAAGCTCCCAGAGCTTTGTATGAAAGGTTAAGCAAATTTCTCATTGAGAAAAGTTTTTCAAGAGGCAAAGTTGATACTACTCTCTTTATTAAGCATGCAACAAAAGATATTCTCATAGTTCAAGTATTTGTTAATGATATAGTATTTTGTGCAACTAATGAAAATCTTTGTAAAGAATTTTCTATTACAGTGCAGAGAGAATTTGAAATGAGCTTGATGGGTGAACTCAACTTCTTCTTGGGGCTAGAAATTAAGCAGATGAAAGAAGGAATCTTCATTCACCAAGCTAAATACACAAAAGAACTGCTAACAAAATTCAACATTGAAGATGGAAAAAGGTATGGGATGCCGATGAATACTTTAATAAAAATGGATAAAGATGAAAAAGGCAAGTCGATTCGCCAAAAACTTTACAGAAGCATGATAGAATCTTTGCTATATTTAACTGTTAGTAGACCTAACATAATGTTTAGTGTATGCATGTGTGCTAGATTCTAATCAGAACCAAAAGAGTCACATCTTATTAATTTAAAAGAATATTTAGATATCTTTTAGATACACCTAATCTTGGATTATGGTATCCAAAATGTTCAGATTTTAATTTAATAGGTTACTCAGATGCAGATTTTGCTGGATATAAAGTAGATAGAAAGAGTACCTCAGGATCTTGACAATTTCTAGGAAGCATGATTATCTCATGGTTTTCTAAGAAACAAACATCAGTTGCATTATCAACTACTGAGGTGAATATGTAGCAGCAGGCAGCTGTTCTGCACAGATCCTATGCATGAAACAATAATTAAAAGACTTTGGTCTTAACTTTGTTGATATACCTATTAGATGTGACAATAATAGTGCTATAAATTTGACAAAGAATCCAGTTCTACATTCTAAAACTAAGCATATAGAAATTAAGCATCATTTTATTAGGGATCATGTTCAAAACCATGACATTAGCTTAGAATTTGTCCTAATAGAAAATCAGCTAGCAGATATTTTCACAAAACCATTACCATAAGAAAGATTTAATATGATAAGAAGAGAAGTAGGCATTCTAGATCCTATTGCATAAAATGGTTAATTTATCAAACAAGTTAGGTATTTTGTGTTCTCATCCATGTATAAATAAAATATATTAAAATCTTTCATATTCCAAAAAATGTACAAATAAATAAATATTATCTATCTTAGTAATGACTCCTACATAAACATGAATTAATAATTAATATACAAAAAACTTAAAATCCATAATTTCAAAATTTTATTTTATAAAGTTTCAGAGTTAAGCTAATATTTACACTTTGTAGCCTCTGAAGCACTCTTTGAAGCCTCCAAAGTCAAAACGAAAGTCTCCAAAGCTCTTATAAACATCATTTAGTAGCATCCAAAGCCAAAACACTTTAGTATTTTGAAGATCTTTTTAAACCAAATCTAAAAGCACAAATTCATTCGAAATCTCCCCGAAAACCTAAATCCTTCCTCTCCAAAATCTCAAAACTCCCATTTCAAAAAAGACTGTCCATCTTCCTGCTATTTTCAAATCTTAGTATCAACTCTCCATCTCCCTTCCTGCCTTCTCCTACATCTCTTCCAAAAATCCCATTTCCTTTTCAATACCTAGAATTCTCTAACAAAATGGTAAGAACAAAAGGAGCTGAAAGTAAAAAAAAAGAACAAGATGAATCTCCATAAAGAAAAGGATCCAAACAGGCAAGACAAGAAGTTGATATGCTCAAGGTAATCTTTCTAAATAGTTCATCTGATTATTCTAGATTCGCAAAAAGATATGAGGATAGGAGGATGATCAAAGGGAAAATATTCAATTTTGGAGCCTTTGGTATGGAATTTGAAGTGTTTGAATGGTTAAGTTACCAAAGCTGGAATGCTTATGTGAGTTACAGAGATAGTTTGTATCTAGGACTAGTAAGGGCACTGATCTGTAATCTCAATACTAGAATAGAAAAATCATGGATAGAAGAAACAAAAATTGAACTATCCACAAAGAATTTAAGGAACTGTTTCAATCTCTCTGAAGAAGATGAAGAGATTGTGTGGCCTTTTAGAGCAATGATATTCTCAAATTTAGTAGAAACTAAGATAGATGAAAAGGAGAATTATCTGCATGCTAGTTATTTGAATACAAATCTAAAACTAGCATATCTCATTGTTATGAACAATTTGTATCCTAGAAGAGGAGCCACTGGTGATGTATCTAAGAAAGATGCCAGAATAATATGGGCATTAAAGAATAGAAAAAAAATTGAATCTAGCTAGACTAATGATAGACCACATTCACTTGATCAAAAGCACCACAAGGTTTCCTTTACCTTATAGAATGACTTTGACCAAGTTGATCAAGGAAGTAGGAATAGATATCTCAAATGAGCATGAAGAGCTTTTGAGAAACACAGACAAATTAGATGAGAAAGCTCTGAAAAGAATGGGCTTTAAGCAAATTGTACAGGGTTGGATTTCTGAATAACTAAGAAGAGCAAATTAATTGAAAGGATCTAGACCCGATGGAAGTCCAGAAAGAGAAGATGTTACAGAATAGGCTACTGAACAAAGGCAAGAACTCTCCTCACATGAAGAAAAAAGAACTAAAAGACAAGACTTCATAAGTCCACCAGTAGAAACAAGAGAGGAAGTCTCCAACAGGGAAGAACAAACAGAAGTTGAGAGAATAGAAGAAGTTCCAAGAGAGGAACAAAGAATAGATACACAAGATATTGCAGAAGAAATTTTGAGAGAAAATGTACATGAGGAAACAACAACAACAGACATGCCATCACACACTCCCATCAGATCCCCTTCACCCATTAGACACACTCACACTGATCAACCATCCACCTCATCAATTCCCACTTCACAACAAATCCCGTAGCACCTTGAGGATAGATTAGCCATGATTGAACACTTTTTGCAAACCTTAACCCTCCAGATGAATAGAATGGATCATAATCTTTCAACTACCATATCATCTATGATCCTAAGGGCTGATAAGATTGACCAGTGACTTGATAGTCTATAAGCACTAGCAGAATCATTCAAAGGTCAAACCTATCATTCCCATTTCACTCCACCTCATTCCCATTTCACTCCACATCACTCATCACTAGTAAGAAACAACTCACCAATTACAGTAATGTATTAACCTTCACCTCCTCCTCCTCATCTATTATTCCAGAGGTTGCTCAACTTGAGAGTCAACCTCCTAACATGGACATCATCATCAGATCCACCATTGCTAGAGGATTATCTTTCCAATCCTCATAGAGCCATTGCTTGACATGGAAAACATCCCATAATTGTTTCTTTTCCTTGAACATATTTCATACATAAACCATAACCACCCATCTATGGCATGGATAAGTGCATGGAATTCATCAGAGCAGGAATATTATTCCCTAAAAGAATTGAGAAAATTCCACCAGATTGGGACAACCCTCTAAACATGCCATCAAATTTCAGACCTTCTTCAAAATGGTTATATCCTCCATCTCTACCACAAAGTCCTCCACATACTTCTCAAAGAATAGTTGTTGATTATAATCCTGATTTTCTCCTTCAAATATCCAATCCAAATAGGATGACAAAATTAGAGTTTAGGATCAAGTTAGCAATCAATTCTGAAGTTGTTAGAATGTTTCTTTCCCAAAATATCCATCTACACTCTCAAGAATATCTATTCTTTGAACTAGAGGATCCTAACATTCTTCATAGGATTCTACTTCTTCCTGATCCTCCATTGACTCTAAAGAACCACAAAATTCACATTCTTGATAGAGAGTTAATTCTTCAAAATTACTCTAAGAAACTTCTTAAAATGCTTCCAATGTCAAAACCTCTCAAAAAAGAGTTTCCATTTTCCTCAGGTCCTCATAAATTCTTTATTCTCACTAAGGAAGAATTCACTTTCTACAACAATGCCAACTTGGAGGCCATTGCTGACAATTTGCATCTCCCATATCTTTAGATGAATGATCCTTCTATCCAAGAAAAAAATAAGGCAGATACAACCTCCACTATGGTGTCAACCTCTTTCACCACCTTCGTCACCTTCTACCAAAACTAAAAATCCCATAAAACCACCTTCTTCACCTTCTTCCAAAACAAATAATCCCAAAAGACCACCTTCTTCCAATACCAATACCAAAAAGCCACCTGCTATCCCTACACTAAAACCACCACCAAGATCATCATCTTCTTCATCTCAGCCATCCCCTTTAAAACCAAAAGGAAGCCTAGAATTCCACCTCCTAAAGAACACAAAAAGGATCCTTTTGAGAGAATAACTATGTACTATCAGGAGTATATAGCAAGAATGAATACAAATACAAAAAATATTTTAAAAGGACTTCATCCAATCTTCCCTGAATTGCTAGACCCGAAGTTTAGGGAGCGTATTGACTTCATATATGTTTCAGACTATGGTCCAATAGCTTATACTCATGAACCACCTATAGCAGTTTCTAAAGATTCATTTCTCATCCCACTTCCTCCACCAAAAAGAGCTAGAACATTTAAGCCCTCTCCTACACCATCTTGTTCTGAACCCAAGCTACCATCTTCAGCTCTCACAGATGTCTTTCTCAAGACCTACTAGAGAAAACCCAAACACCCAAATAAACTTGCTGCCTTTTAATTTTTTTTCTCTCTGATGTAATTTTTTTGTATATAATAACTCTGATGTATATTCATTGCATTTGAAATTTTTAAATGAAAAGTTCAATATATATGCATTTTTTTATTATACTATTGCTTGTTTCCATCTTTTTTTGATTATGACTAAAAAAGGGGGAGAAAATGTGATAGAAATTAAAATTGTATGTGAATGAAAATTTTGGTTGATATCTCTGATTGTATGAAATACAGTGCACAAATTCAAAGCAAGCTGCACTAATTTAGTCAATAAATTTTTTTTTGAAATATCTACAAAATAACAAGTTTTGAAATGTATATCACTCACTGTTTTGTCATCATTAAAAAGGGGAAAAATTTTGAACATACTATCTAGCTTGATTTTTATAATAAATATTTTTAACCAGAACATTCATAACCAAGTATGTTTTGATGATGAGCAAAGACATGAGCGAAACATTAAGGTACTAACAATCTATTCTCAAGTATGTTGTAGAAATATTAACATATATTTAGCTTGAGAATAACCTTCATGATGATAAAAGAAAGACATAAAGTAAATTCTCTTTCAAAATTAATATATAAATCTTATATATACTTAAATCAAGAAAAGAAAAAATTTGAAATGATTAAAGACATGCTTAGGAGCAAACAGAAGCACCTTTAGAGTCATCTCAACACATTTCATAACGAATTGAATTGCTTTGGAGTTGTCACAATGATCTTGGAGTAAAACGGTCAAAACTTTGAAAATTATCATACTATGGCTCGGAGATATTCAAAACAAGTGTCGATGTCTTCATAACAAGCTTCAGACAAAAATGGAACACTTCGGAGTCGTTACTTCGAAGTAAATAGACAAGCTTCGGACAATTTTCAGAGTTGATTGGAAAGCTTTGGAGTTAGTCGAGACAAGCTTTAGAGACTTCACAGGAAGCTTCATAATTAACTAGAACCACTTTGGAGGCGTCAAAGCATGCCTCAGAATTGATACATTTTGGAGTCAATGCAAAGCTTCAGAGTTAATCAAGTATTCTTCAAAGTAAATAGATATGCTTTAGAGAACTTAGAGTCACATTTTGGAGTAAATTCGAACAAGCTTCGGAGTAAACAAACCTACTTCGGAGTCCTCAAATCTTTACTTCGGAGACAATAAACAAGCTTCAAAGTCATTAAACTCTATTTTGGAGTTGCCTTTCTGAAGCATTAGCAGTTCAGAAAATCAAAATCTCTTTCTACAAAGGACTGTCGCAATTAAGAAGGCTTATTACCATTTCAGAGAATCTAAAGCAAAATAATCAGAACATCCAAAATCAATCAAGACATCATTTGTTCGCTTATCACTTTAGAGTAACTGAAGAAGCAACTTCATAACACCCATGACAAAAAGTCAGAGATAGAGTAGCAGACTGATACTAGAATGTAACAAAGTCAGACGTTAGATAAAATATAAGGTAAAGAAAAATATTTTCAAAAGTTTGAATGTCTGCCAAAGTTAACAATGGAAAAATCTCTCTCAACCTATAAAAGAGAGATTCATAAATGAAAGAAACTAATTTTTGAATATCATTGAACATTGCTGAAAATAGGAAGAGCATTCAAAATCCTCCAAAGTTCGACTCCAATGACTACATCTCTATCAAAAGCTCTCAAAGCCTAAATCGCTTCTCAATCAAGGAGTTTAAATCTTTTACTCTCAATGTTTGTTCATTTACTGAAAGTTTAGAATTTTATGTACAAATTTATCTAAGTAAGAGACAATAATCTATATGTTTCATTTTAATATTTGGTAACACAAGCAGAGTGCTTCGTGTTTTTGTATTACGATAAGCAAGTAGGGAACTTACTGAAAGGGTATAAGTTTGTTGGTGAGCTTTGAAAACCAACAAGTTGTGAAAGTTTCTGGATAGCTTGGAAAATGAATAAGTTGGTTGGTGAGCTTGTTGTAAAACCAATGTGTATTTGATCAGGTTGATCAAGGTATTAGTGGAACCTGAGTTTAGTAGAGGAGACCGACTCAGAGAAGTAGAGTAGGAACCCAAGAAGGGCTGAACCACTATAAAAATCTTATGCTGTGTATTGTGCAATCTGTTTTACTTATTCTTTCAGCACTTTAATCATTTGATTTGACCAAAAGTTTTAAAGCTCAATTCACACCCCTTGTTTTGAGCTACCATTGTATAAGGGACCAACACCATGTTGTAACCAAAATGCCAATTATTCCAATCCAAGGGATCCCCACTATACCTAACAAACCAGACAATATTAATCTCAAACAAATATGAGATATCCACTATCCCCAATCAAAACATACATGCCCAGATTCAGACAAATGGGCTAATCCCCATGCACTTAACTAGAAAAGGGGGGCCACTTACTTTCTGATGTACCCACTTATAGTCTTCATGTTCTCAAGCTTGGGTTCGCAACTTCTTGGCTTCCCAGCTTCATGATTAATTGGCCCTACACATAACATTTTCTTATCAACAAAATGAAATACCATCAACAAAAATGAAATACCATGACCAAATACCATAACCTAATCCATTTATAAGTTTACTTACATCTCAAGTGCCTAAAGGCATTCCAATATTAGCCATAAGGCTATTTAACTTAATACCATTTAGAATTATCCATAATCATGTACTTTATTACACCAGAATATCATCTTACTCGTAGCAAATCACAACCTATAATCAAATTACTCAATTATATACAGTTTCCCATTAACTCATTTCATCAAACAACCTGTAAGCATCATTATTTTACAAATTCCATAAATACATGGGTTAGGGGATTTTCATTCCCAATCATAAATAATGAACCCATAGCATTTTTAATGTTGAATTACCTTAAATACATGCTAATCACACTTCTAACTCAATTAAATCATATATAATTAAGTTTTACATAAAACCCCCATGTTTACTATTAATGAATTATTGTTCATAGCATAAACAATGATTATTCTCATCTTATCAAGTTCAAATCACACTAAATACACTAAAATCAACTAATTAATCATTACCCCAACAATTTACATGGATTTATTGTAATTTCACCCCATGAATTACTATTTCTAACAGGGGTTGTAACAAAACTACATTTTCCAACCCAAATCATGCAAGATCGTCACACAATATGTTTCCCCCTCCTAAATTTACATCAATCCTCTTCCACAATACCCAAAATTACTATTCATGAGTTGGGTTTGAAACCCTAGCACAAAAACCATACAAATTCAATGGAGAAAATGAATCTTACCTTGGTTTCCAAGCATGATGATAATTTTCTACTCATTTTTCAGCCCCAAATATTCACAAATAAGTCATGGCTTATGACCACTTGACTTTCCATCTAAGAAGACACACCCAAAAAACAAAATGAGACCCAAACTCATGGTTTTCCAAGAAAATCCAAGGATTTACTAACTTAGATCATAAAAAATTGGAGTTTAGATGATGGGTTTTCTTGGCTAGGGCATTAGGGAAGAAGAAGAAATGAAACAGGGCAAAAAAAAAAAAAAAAAAAAACAAAATGGTATGGGCTAAAAAAGTCAGTTTTTCAACTTATATTACAGACTGGCACCGTGACCTCAAATTCTGAAGCTGTGGTGCCAGAAGATGCTGCACCACCCCCCCCCACATTCAATCCATTTCCATTCACATTAATACTAAAGCCCAAAATTTATAACACCCCTGGTGTTACAAATTTGTAGCTTGATTTCGAGCCAACTCACTTCATTAGGGGCTCAAATGTTGCCAAAATTAGTTAGTATGAGTATTGGATGTGAATGCTCCAACTTGCAAATCATATGTGGAAATCTGTATTTTGATGATTAAAAAACTCATGATAGAATTGTTAGGTCCTGTGAGCTTGGCTTAACCCAAGAGGGGAGGGTTGAATTAGGTTTATAAAAAATTCTCACTTAACCACTGTTTAATTAATTTCCCACTTTTTTGTGCTTGTGTGAGAATTATAATAAGTAAATAATAAAGCAGTAAAATGTGAAGAAGTAAAGCAATCACACATAAGAGACACAATATTTTTTATAGTGGTTTGAGATAACTGTTGTACTCCACTCTTCCAAGTGTACACTCCTCTAGTGACTTGGGTCCCAATATCTTACTATAGCAAAATTACAACTAATGCACTTAGTATTCTTCTTGATTCGAGCTCAAGGGGGCATAACACATTAATACATTATTCATTAGACACACTCCAATGAACACACACTTATTCTTCTTGATTCCAGCTCAAGGGAGCATAAACTA
>JAYJMB010003169.1:0-14397 GCA_036873735.1 Pouteria campechiana
TTGGATCCATTGCAGTGGGTGTGTCTTCTTTTCGCAAACTCTGGTAATAAGTAATGGGTTTTATATCCTTACATCGAGAGAGAGAGAGAGAGAGAGAGAGAGAGAGAGAGAGAGAGAGAGAGAGAGAGAGAGAGAGAGAGAGAGAGATGTCGAGTCCGTCGTCTTCCGAGGATGAAGATGAAGGGATGGATTCTTACAGGAAGGGAGGATATCACGCTGTCAGGATAGGCGATGTCTTTGCCGGTGGTCGATACATTGCCCAAAGGAAGCTGGGCTGGGGTCATTTCTCTACCGTCTGGCTCGCTTACGATACCCGTGCCTCTGTATGTAGTTTTTCCACCATTTGCCGTCTGGGTTTTCTTTCTCTTGCGGAGTTTTTGGCTATTTCTTGCACTTTTACGCTCTTCAAGAAGGATTTGCCTCTGATTTTGTATGCATTGGGTTGAATTTCACATGTTTTTCAAAATTTTTGCATGCATTGGGTTGAATTTCATATGGGTGTCAATCTTTTTGCATTCGGTTGAATTTCGTCGGGCTGTCAATCTTTCACGTGCTGGTCTGAGTTCTTACCTTCGCCTTTGTCGAATTGCTGATGTTTACTGATTCTTGACGCGTTAGAAGAACGATGATGTGTTTGGTTTTACTGTTGTATGCTTTGAATTGGCCTTTGATCTGGACTTTCCTTATCTTGGCTAGATTTTTATGCTGACTCGATTTCTCTTATGGGTTCGATTTGTATCTGGTAAAGCGGCGATTTTTATTTATTGTAAGGAAAGTTTTCTTTTTTGCGTTTGATTTTGTAGAATTCAGCTTCATTTTGAGTGGTTTTCCCGCCCTGATTGTAATAAGAGCTCTCTTACCTGCTTGGATTTTCTATTTTTATATTCTTATCGTTATTGTTTTTTTTTAACATGTGTTTTTCATCTTGCTTTTCTTTGTTCATGTAGAAATTCATCTCATTTTTATGTATATGAAAAAATGATTTCTCGTCTAAGTGAAAAGATGACTTATCATTGATTTTTATCAACCGGTTAAATCTTCCGAGTTCTTCTTCTAATATCAAGAGATTTCTGTTGATTCTGAGTGTTTGATTTCGATAGGTTGAAAACTTATGTTCTGTTCTTGAGGCCTCTTCTCAAAGTTTGAGTTTTCCCTCGTGTTATTTTATATGCTGAGACCTTCAATTTGGCAGAGATTGCTTTGGCTCCTTTCCTCCCTGCACCAGATCTCCCTTGTTTTCAGTTACTAAAATACCTTTTTTTTTTTTTTTTTTTTTTTTTTTTTTTTTTTTTTTTTTTTCTATTTGCTTGCTCATATCGACACGTCTCTGAATCGAGACCCACTATGGAATTTTCCTATATCTGTCCAAATTCTCTCTACCCTATAAGAATCCTCTCATTTTTATTGATTAATTATTTTTCCTATCCTTTGCGTTATGGGTATTGTCCGCTTGCAAATTTTATCTGGATTTAAAATAAATCATCTGGATTATTTGTATTTCCAATTCAGGCAGCAAAAGAACTAATCTGACTTGATTTTCTGTTTATTGGATCTGCATTTTTTTTTCTTTTCTGGATTTTTTACTTTTAATTCTTATGCTGAAATTTTCTCAATGCGAGATTCTGTGAGATCTATAAATCCCTCCTATCTCATATGGCTTTCCGTCTACCAATGATTCATCTAAATTCTTCACCTTTTTTCTCAAATATGATCAATCGTTTGTTTTCTGGGTTGGCTTTGGTGAACTAGGTTGGTCTTTAATTTCTTCTGTTGGTTTTGTTTTCTTGATTGACTTGGTTGGCTGTGCTTTGTCTTCTTTTGCAGACATATGCTGCTATTAAAATCCAGAAAAGTGCAGCAGAATTTGCAGAAGCGGCACTCCATGAAATTGAGGTACTTACAGCAATTGCCAATGGCAATGCTTCAAATTCTAAGTGTGTCATTCGATTGATTGACCACTTTAGGCATGCTGGTCCTAATGGACAGCACATCTGTCTGGTTTTTGAATTCCTTGGAGACAGCCTACTCCGCTTGATTAGGTACAACCATTACAAAGGACTTGAACTGAATAAAGTCAGGGAGATATGCAGATGGGTCCTGGTTGGTCTAGATTATCTGCATCATGACCTTGGCATTATTCACACAGATTTGAAACCTGAGAATGTCCTCCTTGTGTCAACTATAGATCCTGCCCAAGATCCTATTCGGTCTGGGGCCACACCAATCCTAGAGAGGCCTGAGGGCAATCTGAATGGCGGAATTATGCCAAGCACAATTGAGAAGAAGCTAAAGAAGAAGGCACAACGGGCAGTTGCTAAGATTGCAGGTAGGAGAGAATCAATAGAAGGAGTTTTAATAGTACCAAAAAAGAGGAGCTTGGAAGGTTTTGATTTGCGATGCAAGATTGTAGACTTTGGGAATGCTTGTTGGGTGGATAAGCAATTCAGTGAGGCTATCCAGACTAGGCAGTACAGAGCACCTGAGGTCATTACTGGTTCTGGGTACTCCTTTTCTGTTGATATGTGGTCTCTAGCCTGTATTGCTTTTGAGCTTGCTACTGGTGACATGCTATTTGCTCCTAAGAGTGGATCAGGGTTTGATGAAGATGAGGTAAGACAAACTTCCGTTCTCTTTATTGCTATCTTTACTGAAAAGGTTAAAACATGACGATGCATTTATATCAACATTGGTGAAAATTATTGTCCTCAATGGACATTCATACACATTATTTTTGAACAAACTGTAACTATGATGGCTGATCTGATACCCTTAATTTTGGAACGACTGATTATCTTGAGTTCATTCATTTTAAATGCCCACAGAAATACTCCTGTTACAAAGCTGATTACCGTGACACTTTAGAAATGGCCATAATCATGGATGAGAAAATTACTTTCGGATGAATTGAATCATGTAAAGAGCAGACTGGGATCCAATTTTATACGCCATTCGGCTGTTTATGACTTTTTACCTCTCATTTATCTGATAATATATTTGTCTGAGCCTTCTGATCTCCTGGATAGGATAAATTCAGGACTCTTTTAATTTGCCCTCTATTTTCATATTAATGATTTCCCAGGGCTTGCTGAAAGCGCAGAAATGATCCTATGAGGGCCTTTTCTTTGTGATCTATTGGTTGATTAATTTCTCCAATTTGATGATTAACCTGAAATGCTCAAAGAATTCATATTTTATGCAGCACCTTTGACTTTGCATGTGATTTTTAAAAGGATATCATCCTTAATCTCTTTTTAAAAACAACAAAATTGATCTTTATCAGTTGGTTGGTGTGGGAGTCAATTATTTTAACTTTATCCAAATCCATATCCGCATGCATGCATGGAGTATTTTCACCAATAAACTACTGTTGTTTAAGGGAATCGACTTTTTGCAATATGCAGAAAGTAATGATATTGCCTTGGGAAAAGGATAAAAAGTGAAAATTCTCAACATTTCAAGAACTGTTAAGTCAAGAAGATAATTTGTAAAGAAGAACTATGATGATTTGGTATAGTGTGATGCATGATCTGCAGTTGCCTTAAAATTACTCAGAAATTTCATTTTCCACACGTTTGATTTGTACTAAACTGCCCAAGTCATGAATTCCCGTTTAACTGTATTATGAACTAAGAATTATGCTTATCTGATTATGTAGATGTATATTTATTGGACAGATAGAATAAAAACTAACAATACAGTATTCGTATATTATAACCACCCTTGAAATGGAGGTTTGATCATTTGCTTAGTTGTTCACTTTGATCTTTGAAACTGAGGCTTAGTGCAGAGGGTCCAAGATCTGGTCAGGTCAGTGTTTGCTACATGGTATCTGTGAGGATTTGGGTAGCACATGGCATATGCTGCTAGTGTGTCAAATTAAGCCCACTTGTCTGCATGCAAGAAAGGATTTAAGATCTGATCTCCCTGGTTGATTCCTGCTTTTGCAGATGCCCATTTTGATGATATTGAATGCACAATGCCATGCTAATCTTGAAAAGCATCTACTTCAGTTCCAAGTTTGTAAAATAGTTACATGATTGCACCATAGTTTGTCCTTGCAAAGACTTTATTTGGATTTTGGATTAAAGTAGGTGTGTAATTTTCCTTCTATATATCTGATAGGTTGGTATTGGTTTCAGGATCATCTGGCTCTCATGATGGAACTTCTTGGAAAGATACCTCGAAAGGTAGAACACCACTGATTCTCTCTCTCTCTCTCTCTCTCTCTCTCTCTCTCTCTCTCAGTCAACATGTGCTCGGTTATCTAATATCACCCTCTTTGTTTGCATATTGCTATTGGGATGATAATTAGATACAGCGACCAGTGTCTTCTGTAGTGAAGTAGTGAACCCACATCTGCCAAGTGGGTTGACATTTTTATGGGACAAGGATACAAAAGGGACCTTTTGAGAAAACACCCATTTTAGCCATTGTGGCAATTGCTGATTGGCATTGTATGGATGTCCGTTGCCTACACACATACTCAATTATCTAATATCTCCCTCTTGCTCTGTGAACATAGATTGCTATTGGAGGTTCTCGATCGAAGGACTTGTTCGACAGACATGGTGATCTTAAAAGGATTAGAAGGCTGAAATTCTGGCCACTGGATAAACTTCTGGTTGATAAATATAAATTTTCTGGTTCTGATGCAAAAGAATTTGCTGAGTTTTTACTTCCTCTTCTCGATTTTGCGCCAGAGAAGAGACCAACTGCATCAGAGTGCCTCCAACACCCATGGATCAAGGGCAGAAGTCAAGTGAAAACAGATTCAGGAAATAAAGATAAGGGACTAGAAAAACTGGGCATTGGAATAAGCCAGCTGCAGGTTGGTTTAGCTAAGTGAACATGTGGGGGATTCGGAGCTTTTATAATTCTTTTTGTCTAATTTGGGTTGTGTTTGTGATATGTTTAGGGCTGTAAAGTTTCAATAAGTACATTTGATTGGTTTGTAGAAGTTGTGTTTCGGTGCTCAATTGGGGGAAATTGCAATACTTGATCACAGAAAGAATGATAATGTCCCTTGTCCCTTTTAAAATGACAAAATGGGCCTAATCTGCAGCAAACATTGTTCTGGGGACAACACGAACAACATGGGATTGAGATTGAATTTGGTCGTTATTATAACTGAATGTTGCCTCATCACTATTTTGACCATTTCACATCTCAAATTTGACCCTCGCAATTCAACTCAACTGGGAATCCAAACACACCTTAAATGTGTAAGTGGTGATATCATCATTGAAAGAATACTTTTGGAGCTCAATGAATAAATCACATGAAGAGTGAACCTCCAGCAGCATCGATGGACTTCATCAATGTTAAACAAGCATGCCACAGAAAGTTGGATTGCTTATGAAAGTGGATATTAAAAATAGTGAAAGCATTGGACTTTGGAAGGAGCAGATGGAGAAAGGGTCCCACAACTTGGTTGTATTGCTATGTGAGGTACTTTTGAGAATAAAAGCAGAGCTCAAGTATGAAAGTATTGGCATCGTTTGTACCTTTTTGGAGGCTAGACCATGTGGGGAATGGGGAACTTCCCTTTTTGGAGGCTTAGTGGGTTTGCTGTCTATATGCGATCGAGATGTGCACTTTGGCATGTCTTAGCTGTCCCCAGTTCATGATTGCCAAAGAGAGATGCTTGACCTTGGAGGGACTTCATTCAGGTAATGCTAACACTTTGGGAGCCTTTTTCCCCTCCTTTTTTGAACACTCGAAAGGAAATGATGGTGTATTGCTTTTTCGACCGGCTTAAGTGTTACATAGAAATAATTGATTTTAAAATTCGGTAGATATGGGCTTCAGGATGTGGAATTTCATCTTGCAACACTTACATATCACTGGGATTGCTATTTCATGCAATTCTGTAGCAATTTGGTTGGACCTGACCTTGAAGATGATGATGATTCTGATCAGAGTTGGTTGGAAACCGGAATTATATTACTTAAACTGCCAGTCCCAAGTGCATTTTCATTTGGAATTTGCTGTTTGGATAAATCACAACCAGTATTGCTGCTCTATAATTTGCGGCCATGATTCTGGATCCTTGTGAACATAACAGAAAATTTTGGTTAGAAGATGCTGATTTATTATATATTAGGGACCGTTTCATCATGGGAAAATCCGGACACAATCTGTTTCCTTGGTTTGATGTGGGGCTGTTTGGCTTGCAACGATACAATGGATTCCTCAAGCATTCCAGCAATCAGTTGCATGCATTCATTGATACCTGCGAGTTATCTGGAGCTAGCACTCACAAGCTGCAGCCTGTGGAGCGCTCCCTTTACTTTAGAATCAACTTGGGATTTGCATGAAAAAAAGGTAGTCAATTGTAGCTTAACCTTGTTCACACTTCACAACTGTGGCCTTGTTTGCGCGGTTCGCGCTATCTATTGCGCCCAAACTATCTTTGCTTGTCCAAATCGTTGGGTGGTTGTTTTTCCTAGGCCCACACCCAAGCACATTCCTTCCATGTGTTTGTCCCGTTTTATAAGCAGCTTAATCATAGATGGGGAGTTTGCCTTTTCTTTTGACTATAAGTACGCTCCACCAGTGGATAACATACTCTCACACATGGTTTCATCTTGGTGCCAATGTGTGCATCATAAATTGGTAAATATGCAAAATGGAAGCCAAGATTTGTAATTAGTGGGTGTATTTGAGAGAGAGAGAGAGAGAGAGAGAGAGAGAGAGAGAGAGAGAGAGAGAGAGAGAGAGAGAGAGAGAGAGAGAGAGAGGGTGTTAAAAATGTGTATTGGAAATATATGCGGATATCAATGTAATAAGAGTGATAATAAGAAAATAGGTTTTTTAGTGAAAAAGTAAAAAGAAATAATTAAAAGTATAGATAATGATGAAAAAAGTAAGATTGCATCCATAATGACAAGAAAAAGTAACGTTGTCATACATAATAGTTATGATAAGAAAAAGTACGTTGTTATATATGGTAAAGGGGTTATGTTTGAAATATAACTACTTTCAAATGCCCCCAAACATTAAAATGATTTTCCATCGCCAGGGTCTAAAGAATTTCGTTTGAAGAAGGTTTGAGTTCTTAAAAATGAACCTACCGAGGAGGCCTAATCAGTGTTCATCGTATTCCTTCCCTTGAGATAGAATAATAAAAGATTTATTGAAAAATATGTTGCCAATATTGCCTAATAATATCCTCTAACATGATATTAGAATAATATGAAAAAAAATGATGAAATTAATCAACAAAACTTTTTGAACAAGCCGTTCTGGATAAACGAGTGTGGCCGTTGTGCATAAAGAATTTTCAACAGATGCAGGAAAAGATCAACTTCATTTGCTTTAAAATTATTTTGAAATGGAAAATTTTAAAAACCATAAAAATGCTTAAAGATCGTAACTCAACTTTAAAAATTATTAAAAAAATTAATTTCAAAATGTTTGGTAAAATTAATTACTTATTCAATGTCTTGTAGAAACATATTATGTTAATAGTTTGTAACACCTATGGTGTTTGAAGTCTACATATGAAAATAGGTAGAGTTTACTCTATGAATTTAATAAATTTCACTATTTTAAGTTATATAAAGTCAATGAGAAGAAAAAAACTTAAGTGGCGAAATTAAGCGAAATCATGTTTATGATCTATATGAATGGCCAAAAAGGGGCATTATGTGTATTGTAATATGTGTGAAATATTGGATTGAATATTGAATGTAATTTGAAATGAAAATAGCCTATGGAGTTATTTATAACAGACAATGATCTGTAAAAACAACTGAATAGGTGATTTTTGATAATTGACCTCAAATGAGGTAGTTGGTATGAACATAATTCATTTTATGTATGTGATGCATGAGAAGTGATTTTTATGATGATGAAAGTATTTTCTGTGAAATGGGATCACTGATGAATTGTATAAATACAAATTCTGAATCCAAACAGTTCCTTGTAATGAATGGATTATTGTTTTAATTTGGGAGTGAGATTTAATTAGTTGAATGAGTATTTTGGGAGGATTATGGAAGGGATTAAAGGAAAAATGAGAGGATTAAAAGTTTAATGAAGATGGATGAGAGGAAAAGTGGAAAAAATAAGGTTTAAAACAAGTCAAAAAGTGGGGTAGCAGGTCTATTCCACGACATGGCTTTAGCATGGGCAGAATGAGGCATTCAAGGAGTCCCTGTTGCGGCATGAAAATGCTATGCTAAGCACAACAGACCCATGCCATGGTAGAAAATCTTCCAACGCAAAATGGCTTCAGAGATGCGGAATTTTTGGGCAGTCAGCAAGGCCATGCTGCAACACGAAAATTCCTTGCTGTGGCACGGGTTCGTTGGTGCTCCAGAGTACATGAAAAATCTATTTTTTTTAAGCCCAAACCCATTCCATTTTTATTCTAGTTCGTCCCATTTTCTCCTTTGATGCAGTTCTTCCATCCTCAACTAATGTTATGCCCCATTTGTCACTAATTTTGCTAGAAAATATGAGGATTAAGGTGGTTAATCAAGCTAACATGCCTCTTGTCTTGAATTTTTGGAATTTGGATGGCAAAAAATGGAAAAAGATTAGGATTTTGGTGATTGGAGGAAGTTGCTTGAAAATTTGGGCTTGAAAGCATATTTATGGGATGATGCCACGCATGAATATCATGGTAAGTCACTTTTCTTCAATTGAATTTGGGTTTTGTGTAAGCTAGGGTTTTTGTAAATAATAGATTTTTGGAAAAAATGATAAATTTATATTATAGAATCTTGAAAAAAATATTTAATACATGCTTAATAAGGTATTGGGAGTGAATTGGGTTTGGAAATCATAAATTTTGGCTTATTAGAGTTTCATGTTATTCAATAAACAGTGATTTTGCGGAGAATTTGATATAGATTGTTGTATAAATCATAAGAGGAATGCGTAATTTATATGTTATGATGCTTTGGGGATTCATATAGGATGATTTGAACTTGTAAACAAGAATAATAGACTATGACCTAGTTTAGGTTAATTAGGAAAATTACGTATAGACTATGTAAGCCATAAATTAGTTGGTTTAAAGATTTTATTGAATTTTTTAAAAGATGTTTAACTATGAATCGTGTTGAATATGTATTGATCATGTTATATACAAAATGAATATGGCTGTGGCATGTTAATGGACTGACCATAGTATTTAGAAATTGAACTTTATTGATTTGATATGAATTTGTCAAAGTTGCCTTTGTAATTAAATGACTTATTTGTATGTATAGGACAAGTTGAATATGGTTGAAAAGCTATGAAGCTCGTGGCATTATGAAATACGTTTACTTGATTGAATAGAGATAATCGATATCTCCTGAGTTTATGTTATGATGTGTGAATATATGAATGGAATGAAGAGATAGTAATTATTCCTTATTTTGTATAAGAATTTATAAGAATAAAGGGGGATGTTAAACATTCCATCAAAGTGAAATGTAATGTACGCTTGATTGAAAGGATAGATTATTCCTTGCCTTATTTGATGCTTTATTATGTTAAGGATCGTGAATATTCTAGAATTTGACTATGTGAATTGGAATTTTGCGGAATTCCAAGATGTATGTTTAGATGAGTTATGTTGAGATGACTACATATTCATTTTGTTAAAGAAATAAGAGACCTTATGGTTCCCTATTTTCATGTTTGGTTTTATGCATTGAACTTTTATGTATGGAATATGATAAGGGATACATAATGGATCCATGTTATTGATTATTGTTTATTATATAGTTTACTTATTGAGTTTGTTTAGACTCACCCCTGTTTATTTTTCTTTAGTTAGCAGGTCAAGCTATGAAAGATTATAATGACAGAAAATATAAAAGAGTAATTTATTTGAGAAGTAAATATACCTTGTGACAGAATGTTCTATTATTTTAGTGGGATTGGAATTCCTTTGTGTATTGAAATTTATATTTTGAATCCTTGTATTGAAATGATCTTAATTCATGTATGATAAGAAGGAATGGTAAATTTTATTTGTAATTGTGGAATTATGATTGTATATATTATCCAAAAGATCTCAATGATATAAAAGTGAAATATTGACATGTCCTAGTAAAGTATTTATGATTGTGTTAAATCAATTAAAGTCCTCTTAGGTGTATTGCCATCATAATTTACTTCAATCTTGGGCAATTATGGAAGAATGGATGTATGGATTTGTATTTTGGAAGCTACATCATTGGTTTTTGTTTATGAATTATGTTATTGCTTTAATTTATTTTATAAATTATTGTAACAATGGAAAACCCATCTATTCGGGTTAGGCTCTGTCAAATTTTGGGTAGAACACTCCACCCTAAAAGTGGGCAAATTTTAGAAAAATATAGTGCAAAATGGTAAGTTACACATCGGAAGATGGGGCATGACATAATTATCATCATTCGTTTACTTAAATAATCAAATATATTTTAATTAGATGCCTTTATGGGCCATTATGTTTAAAAACATATATGTTAGGAAACCATAACACAAGATAAGCTTTACGGTTGGCAAAGTTGTCTTGTCACATCCAAACTTTCAATGGGAAACATATTCAAACTATGATATGGCTCCGCACAATTTCGCCTAGAAGCTATACCACTTAAAGAAGGACTCTTAATGGAACTAGAGGTTATATTAACTTTAGGAACACTTTTCTAATTAAGAAACCTCATTGTCTTGGTGTACAACACAATCCCTTTTGTGCATTGACTTTTAGAATAAATATACCTCTGAAATAATTATTACAAATGAACAACCTCACGATGTAGTAATAAAAGAATTCTTTTAAAAGATGCTCACTTCGAACAACTTAGGGATGTAAATTGGGTCAATTGGCTTAGGTTGGGGTCAAGCTTACCCTAACTTTATTTGTAAAAGTTCACCCCGACCTTAACTCGAATCCTATTTTAAAAACTCTAACTCAACCTTAAGAATGTTGCTTTTATTTGGGTTGATTAATGTGGTTAAAGAATTAAGTGAATATCGTAAACTTCATTATTTTTTATTTTAAATTTATTTTAAATAAATATTTTATAGTGACTAAAATAAAAACTTTAGTTTGAATACTATTGAAATAATTGTCTACATTTTTTTTCATATTTTGATGTAAAAAACTCATTTACATTACCTATGTCATTTAAAAAAATTCATGATTGAATTGTCAAGATTTATAATTTGAAAAGAAAAAAATAAAATTTATATTTTGCTAAGACTTCTTATCTCAACAATTAAACCAACATCAATAATAAAAATAATTTAGCACTTAGTACCTAGTAACCAAATGCATTAATTTTTTTGAAAGAAAAAACCAAACCACTATTCACATTTTCATGATTATAATTGGTTTTCAAATTTTATTTGAAATTCTAGTTACATAACATAATATAACTTATATAAATATATCCTGGGGAAGGAAAAAAATATTTAAAACTATAATATAAACAAATATATAAGAGAAAAAAGGCACACAAACACAAACACACACACACACACACATAATCTGGTCGGGTTAAATTCGTGTTGACCCTCACCAACCCTAATTTAGAAATTGAGTTAGGTTTAACCCTATTTATATAACTTAGATTCCATAATTCTCAACCCAAACCAGCCCATTTTTGGGTTGTTAGTCGAGTTTAGGTACCCTCGTGACAAGAAAATAGGATGAGTTCAGGGGCGTCCCCTTTACTATTTTGAAGTGGCTGTATAAGGCCTAATAGAAAAGGTGATTTGATGAATCACATCATGGTATATTTATTTAGGCTTAGTGAAACCCAATGTAGATGATATCTTTTATTTTGAACCATACTAGTATAAACTTACGTGCTCTCTCTTTTGTGTTTTTGTTGTTTTTAATCGCGATTATCTTTCAAAATCAGTTAACACTTAATTTACCGGTGTCATCATTCAACAATCAATTTTATTGATTTGTTTGGTTTTTCATCGCAATCTATTTTTCCATTCAAATGGCTAGAGCCTGATTCCAATAAAGCCATTTTAAACCACTCATTCTGGTAAGATTCTTGAAGCTTTGACCTGATCAGAAGGATACGATGAAGCACGTGTGCTTTCCCATCGATTTTTGGCCTTTCAAAGATTGTTAATTACTTCAGAAAAAATAAAGAACTTAGAAATTCATCGTCATCATAATCATATGCTATTTTTCGGCCAAGTAAAGTCAACCACATGAATTCCATTATTCCATTTTTGTCAATCTTGAGTTTATCTTTGTTGGAATTATCACATAGATAATTATCATACCTAATTATGCATAAACTTCTCGTTGTGTGGTCAGCTATCAAAGTCTCTCACAGTTTACACATTCCAAATAGGACTAATGGATTCCCAGGAATAGCAATAGAAAAAATATATAGATAGCCTTTTGCGTGTACCATTTTTACTAGGAATTGGATTTATTCATGCAACCATGCAATCCAAGATTCACTTGAATTGATACTGCAGCGTGTACACACTGTCCACGAATAACAATCTTTAATTACCAAAATTATAGTTCTCACCAAAACAAAGTTCAAGATGAAAATTTCCACATCTAACCACCAGCCCCAAGAAATCTTCTCTTTGTTAAATGATGTAAAATGTAAATCATGAAGAATCTTTGTTGATCAATAAATTTAGATGTACAGACCAAAGGATTCCACAAGTGAGAGGAGGACAAGAAGAAAAGGTCGATTGAGTGCTTACATTCAAAACTCCTGTCAGTGTACCAAAACTTTCTGATTGGCCGACTTTTCTTGCACATTAACGTCCTGGGACTTATGGCTGATGGTTGGTTGCTTGTAAGCATCTCATCAGAGTACGTCCAATTCTTAATTATTTTATCATGAGATGATTTTTTGGGGAGTTTCATGTCCATAAATGGGGAATATCTTCCCCATAAACCAAGCGAAAATGACAGTCGGGATGGATGCTAAACAATGGAAGTACTAATGTTGGCTTGTCAAGTGTCCTTGGCTCTGTTTGGTAAAGAGGAAAACAGGGTGGAGAACTTTTTTATTCATTTTTACACGTCTCTTGATATGATTTGATATTTTAACTACTGAATGATTCTCATTTTTTATTTATATTTCTAATTATTATTTTTTATATTTTTATTAAAAAATTTATTTATTTTATCTTTATTTAATTTATTTTTAATTGTAATCCTTTTTCACACCATATCACACTCCTGCTTTTTCTTTTTTCTTTTTGTTTTTCTCACCTCTTTTCTTTTGGTTATAATCCAGACCAACGATCTCTGCCCTCATCCACCACCAACTTCTTTTTTTTTTTTGATTTTATATATAATATATATTTTAATACACGTCATAAAGCAAATCAGTTTGATTGTGTCGGACGATTTTTGTAAGCTATTTTAACGGGATGTGCAGCAATTGCTCTAAATGATCCATCTATCCTTGACAGTTTTAGTACGCCCCCACAATCATCAGAACCTTCTGCAGCAGGGCATAGGAAAGCAGCACGTGAAGCCTCCGTGCCTTTTTTCAGGCACTATTGGCAGGCAACGAATTGGATGGTCCACCTCTGTTTTCATCTCACATCAAATGAACATTTCAATCACATCCTCTAGTCTGACAAAGCAACCCTCTTTTATATTTGATTAATGGTTTCGAGGAGAGAGGATAAATGGAGCACTCTCCTGTACCTGACAGGTAGAGGTGAGTAAGAAAATGGGTCCCATGTGTTTTATTTGATGTATTTAAACCGATCATTTTCTTCTATTTAAAATTTAATATATAATATAAAAAATCAAAGATACTTATTATTTCATGTGGCCTTTAAAAATAAAATGATAAAATATTGATTTTAAAATCAATATTATTCAGTTGAAAATTATATTATCATAATTTTTAAATATAAATTTATTTTAAACATAATTTATTGGTGTGATTAAAAATTTAAATAATATTATTATGAAAAAATAAATAGGGTTAAGGTTACGATGACCTTTACTTGGTATAACCGCACTTGATTTGCACCTCTCCATGTATGTGAATTTTTCAATAAGTAGTGTATTTTTGTTATTTTAATTTTTGTAAAATATAAAAGGGCCCAAACTATAGGCCCAAGCTTACCTATAATTGGGCATCTCATCATCATCTCCCTTACAAGCCCTTTCAATCAACTAAAAGAGTACATTTAGGCCATCTAATCATTATCTCAAGTAAAGAATTAGTAAGTCCATGCTACTCTAAGCCCGTTCTTTTTATCCAGGCCATCTATAAGCTTGCTAAAGAATTCCTCATGCTACAAGTTGGCCCACCTTAGCATGAAACTTGAACTATTTATCTTCATCCATGTGTTTTCTTGCATATTTGATATGCTAAAGTGGGCTAAAGAGTTGATAAAGGAGACGACCCACTTTAGCGTGAAACTTGAGCTATTTATCATCATTCATTTATA
>JAYJMB010003170.1:0-14397 GCA_036873735.1 Pouteria campechiana
TATCATCAATATATACTTGAACTATAAGAATATCCTTTGTTGCATGCTTAATGAAGAGAGTAGTATCAACTTTGCCTTTTAAAAAGCCTTTCTCAATGAGAAATTTGCTTAGCCTTTCATCATACTAGGCTCTAGTAGCATGTTTTAAACTATAAAGGGCTTTCTTGAATTTGAATACATGTTCTGGGTTATAAGGATCTTTAAACCCAGGTGGTTATTCTACATAGACCTCTTCATTAATAAATCCATTCAAAAATGCACTCTTGACATCCATCTGATATAACTTGAAATTCCTAAAGGATGCAAATGCAAGAAGCATTCTGATGGCTTCAATCCTTGTAACAGGACATATGATTCTTTAAAACCAATGCCTTCCTCCTGATAGTACCTTTTTGCTACTAATCTTGCTTTATTTTTTACTATAATTCCAAATTCATCTAATTTATTCCTAAAGACCCATTTAGTTCCTATAGCAGATTGATGAGTTGGTCTTAGAACAATAGTCCATACATTATTTCTTTTGAATTGGTCTAATTCTTCTTGCATAGTTGTGAAATCTAGTTTTCATCTTTTAAAGCTTCCTCTATGCAAGTTGGTTCTATTTGTAAAATAAAAGCTTGGTGATATGAAGATTTGGTTCTAACTTTATCATATACATCATCAATTATCTGACTTTTAGGGTGATCATTCATAAATCTCCAATCTTTAGGAAAAATATCATTACCTTCATTATTTGCCTCAGTAATGAATGGTTCATTTTTTGTTTTTTCTTCATCCATTTGTGTTTCTGATTGAGAAGGTTCTCCTTCCTTGTCTTTTATTTTCATTTTCTCAAATGAGGTTGTTAGTTCACCTGTCTCATCATTAAAATTACTTGACCTCATAGAGAAGTTAGTATTTTCATCAAATTTTACCTGAATAGATTCCTCTACAGTCTTATGTTTTAGATTTAGACTCTAAATGCTTTACTAACAATAGAATAACCAAGGAAGATGTTGTCATTGGATTTGTTTTCAAATTTTTATTGGTTTTCTTTGCCATTGTTGAGAATAAAGCGTTTACACCCAAAAGCATGAAAATATGATATATTTGGCTTCTTGCCATAGTATAATTCAAATGGAGTTTTATTGAGTATTGATCTAGCAAAGATTCTGTTAATAATATAACATGTTGTGTTCATTGCATCAGCCCAAAAATGTTATGGGTGACTATATTCACTCAACATTGTCGTTGCCATCTCTTGCAAGGATCTACTTTTGCTTTTAGCTACTCCATTTTGTTGGGGTATTCTTGGTGCAAAGAAAGTTTGAAGAATTTCATTATTTTCACAGAAATTAGTGAATCTATGGTTTTCAAATTCTCCACCATGATCACTCCTTATGGGTACTATATGAGAGCTTTGTTCATTTTATACACATTTGGAAAATACCTCAAAGAATGAAAAAGCTTCATCTTTGGACGCTAGAAACATTACCCAGGTAAATCTACTAAAGTCATCTATAATGACATATGCGTAATGTTTCTCTCCAAGGCTTCTTGTTCTTGTTGGACCAACTAAATCCATATGTAGCAATTGAAGAGGTTTTGTTGTGTATACTTCTTTGTTTGATTGGAATGATTCTTTTACTTGCTTGCCTTTTGTGCAAGCATTACATAACTTATTATCAAATTTGAGTTTTGGTAACCTAACAACTAGATCTTTATTATATAATGTTTCAATTAGATTTTTGTTGGCATCTCCTAGTCTTCTATGCTACAAAGTAGATTCATTTTCACTTACAACAAGACATTTGATTTAGATAACACATAAATCCACATAATACACATTTCCATGTCTCTTTCCAAGTACTACAACTGAATTTGTACTATCTAAAATAGAACAAGTATGAGATTCAAACATAACTTTGTAACCATTGTTGCAAAATTGACTTACACTCAAAAGACTATGTTTTAATCCTTCTACTAATAAAATATTTGAAATTGTAATAGAAAGAGGTTGGCCAATTTTACCAATTTCAACCACTCTACCTTTTCCATTATCCCCAAAGGTGACTGTTCCTTTATTCTTAGCTTTAAGTTCTATGACCAGCTCCCTTTCTCCTGTCTTATGTCTTGAGTAACCACTATCAATGTACCACTTGCTATTCTTTGTGGCTCTCAAACACATCTGCAGTAATAAATTTAAGTCGTAACTTTTGGTGCCCATTTAGGAATGGGTCCAAGTGGGTTAGTAGCAGAGTATTTTGCCATATATTGTTTTTTAGGTGCTTCTAAACTATTTTTTGCATATCTTACAACTTTAGTAACTATCTTGGGAATCCAAATCATATTCTATTTTGGGTTCTAATTTTCTTTTATAATTTTTCTTTCTTCAGTTTCCTATATCTTTCTTTATTTTAAGTTTGAACAAGGTAGTAGTTAAGGTTCTTCTAAGAGCATGATTTTCTGCTTTAATTTGCTCAAGTTCTATATTGATATTTGATTGGTTTTGAGCAATGTGTTTCCTTGTTTTAATTTAGAGCATTCATTAACTATTCTTTCAAGTTCTCTTTTAGTTTCTTTTTGTTTAGCTTTTAATGTTTTGAAATATAAATATAGTTCTTCTAATAACTCTTTAATAATAGAAATTTCTGGTTTTGAGTTTACCTTATCATTGTGAATAGCCATAAAACTTATTATAGTATGATGTTCTTCTTGATCCTTTTCTTTAGTGCTGAGTGAGATGAATTGAGCTTCATTTTCTTCTTCTTCTTCACTCAAGCTTTCTTGCATCATGTTTTCCAGCATCTTCCATGCAACTATTGCTTTCTTTTTCTTTCCAAATTTCCTATTATTAGAAAAATTCTTTTTATCAAAGTAAGAGTTATACCTTTTCTTCTTATCTCCTTGCTTTTTGTTTGGTTCTGGGCAGTCAAACTTCATATGCCCAAGCTTGTTGCAGTTGTAATAGATTGGAATTTCCTTCTTGTCTTTGCTTTTGAAGTTTTTGGAGTTGTTTCCAAATCTTCTCTTTTTGAACATGTTTCTGAATCTTCATGTTATCATTTCTATATCCTCGTCATCTTTAGAGGTCAAGGCATCTTCTAAAGATTCTTCATTTTCTGATTTTGCTTGTAAGGCTATTGTTTTCTTGCCTTTGACTTCATCTGGTGCTTTCTGCTTCATTAGTACTTGATGGGTCATGAGTGATCCCATGAGTTCTTCTACTATTACCTTTGTTAGATCTTTTGTTTCTTGAATAGTAGTCACTTTAGGCATCTAGTGTGTAGGGAGAGATCTTAAGATTTTCTTTAACAGCTTGGTCTTTTCATATTTTTCTCCTAAGCTCTTTAGGCTGTCGATAATTTTCTAAAATCTTCCAAATATTTCAGAAATGGTACTCGATTCCTTCATGAAGAAGGCTTCATATTCCTGCACTAGAATATTTATCTTAGTCTCCTTTACCTATTTTTTACCTTCATGTACTACATTAAGTTTATCCTAGATTTCTTTAGCAGAATCACATGCAAAAATCTTTTCAAACTCAGAGGAGGTTAAAGCATAATAGAGGCAATTCTTTGCCTTAGCATCATGTTATATTGCATGTATCTCCTCTGCAGTATATTTGTCTTCAGTGTTGGTAACATTCTTTCCATTATTCACTACAAGCCACAACTGGTAATCTGTGGCAGTCAAGAAATTTTGCATTCTCATTTTCCAATACGTATAATTTATTCCATTAAATAGAGGGGGTCTGGAAGTAGATTATCTTTCAACAAATGTATTATGGAACATCTAACCATTTTGAATCTCTTCACAAGTTAATATACTAGTAATCAAGATTTTACTAGTGAAGCCTGCACTGATACCACTTATTGGTCCCTTCTCCACTGGTGCTCAAGAGGGGGGGGGGTGAATTGAGCTTTTAAAAATTTTGGCCTAAATCAGATGATTATGGTACTACAAGAATAATTAAAATAGATTGCATGATAAACAACATAAGATTTTTATGGTGGTTCGGCCCTTCCTTGGTTCCTACTCCACTTCTCTGAGTCAGTCTTCTCTACTGAGCTCTGGTTCAATTAATATCTTGGTTAACCTAATCAAATACACGTTGGTTTTACAACAAGCTCACCAACTAACTTACTAGTTTTCCAAACTAACTAGAAACTTTCATGACCTATTGGTTTTACAAAGCTCACTAACAAACTTACACCTTTTCGGCAAGTTCCCTACTTACTTATCTCTATACATAAACACCAAGCACTCTACTTGTGTTACCAAACACTAAAATAAAGTCTATATATTAATGCCTCTTACTTAGGCAAATTTGTACATAAATTCAAAATTCTAAGTGAAAGATTAAACAGTAAGAGTAAAAGATTTAAAACTCCTTGATCGAGTAGAAATTTCAACTTTGATAGCTTTGGCTGAATTGTATCCGTTGGAGTTGAACTTTCGTAGGAAGATTTTTTAATGTTATTCATGTGATCAACAAAGTTCAAAAAATATTCAATCAGGTTATTTTCTTTTGCTTCTAAATCTCTCTTTTATAGGTTGAGAGAGATTTTTCTATTACTGATCTTGGTAGACATTCAAACATTTAAAAATATTTTTCTTTACCTTATCTTTTATCTGACATCTGAATTTGCTACCTTCTGGTATTAGTCTACTACTTCTGTCGCTGAATTTTTCAAATATTCACTTTTTGTGTCAAGTGTTCTAAAGAGATGAGTGAACAGTTGGTGTCTTGACTAATTTTGGACAATCTGACTTGTTTTCTTCAGATTTTCCAAAGTGATAATTAGCCTTCTTAGTTGTCTTAGTCACTTGTTGAGAGAAGTTTAGATTTTTTGAACTTATATTGCCTTTGGAAAATTAATCCAAAGCCTTCTATAAATATTTTTGAAGCTTGATCAACATCTTTGAAGCATGATTAAACATCTCTGAAGCATGGTTAACTTCTCTAAAGATTGTTTGAATCTTTTTCGAACCTTGGCTTTAGGTTGTCCGAAGCATGTTGGTTTACTTTGAAGCATTACTGATTATTTTCAAAACCTATCTAGTGGTTTCCAAAGTGTCTTGTAACCTGTCCGAAACATCTATGACTTCTTCGAAGCTTTTTAACTTTTTGTGAAGCATGCTGCAACTTGTTTAAAGCTTCTTTATGCTTTTTCTGAAGCATTCTTGATAATTCCGAAGCTCTCTTGATTATTTTTGAAAGGCGTTGTGACTTGTTCGAAGCAATCTTGATTATCTCTAAAGTGTACTATAAGATCTCCAAAGATTTGAAAAAGACTCTGAAGTATGCTTTAACATTTTCTGAAGTGTGTTTATGATGATTTTCAAAGCTTACAAAGAGGATTCTGAAGTGTGCTTGAACATTTCCGAGGCTTACCATTTTTACTCATAGACTTGTCTGAAGCTTGCTAATTGTTTCTAATGTTTCTTTGCATTCTTTCCGAAGTAAACTGCAGCCACTCTGAAGTTGCATTGTGCCTTGTCCAAAGCTCGTTGAGACATCTCCGAACTATATCATGTCAGTTTTCGAAGCTTCAACCATTTTCTCTAAAGTGTTCCAATTATCTCTAAGACTGTGCTGATAGTTCTCTGAAGATACATTGAGAAATTTCTAAAGCAATCCAATCTTTTCCGAAGTGTGTTGAAGTGATTTTGAAGTTGCTTCTTTCGACTCCAAAACATATCTTCGACACTTTAGAAATTTTGTTTTCTTGAATTAAGTATATGTCGAATTTATATACTTAATTTTAAAAGAGCATTTACTTCATATCTTCCTTTTTTCATTATAAAGATTATTCTCAAGTTGAATGATTTAAACTTTCTGCAATATTCTTGAAAATAAGATGTTAATACCTTAATGTTTTACTCATGCTTTTGCTCATCATCAAAACATACTTGGTTCAGAATATTCGTTATTAAAATCAAGCTAGATAACATGGTTCAACACCCTAAAATGTCAAGAATAGTACCTGATATACATCATTTATCAAATATAACAATGTGAATTAATAAATATAAAATAACAATCTAAATTGGCCTATTCTATCCACAGCCTAGGCTCTGTAGCACACCACTATGGCACTATACTTTAGGAGAAATATATCATGTTATTATCATATTATACATCATTTCCTAATACATGTTAATCCACCTCTTTAATACATCAATTTAAATCCTTTAATTACAATTGTACAAATACACAATGAAAATTCCAAATATAATTATACAAAGGGATTTCAAATCCCACATTCACACATATCAACCAAAGGTCTTTAGTCTCTCTCATAATTCCTTTGTTGACCCTATTAGCTAAAAATTTAAATAAGAAAGAGTGAGTCCAGACAACTCAGTAAGTAGTCACAAATAATTAACAATAATTAATTAAATCATAATTTTCATAATTCAGTCTAATTATGATCAGAGATATAATACATCAATGATACTATGAGGACCATGTCCTCATTGTTTCAATCCAATAATTAGGGGATGAACCTCATCTCCTGATTCTTCCTAGTCATTACATCCTCAATAAATAGCCATTTGGCCCAATTATTCATCCAGGACAAAACCCCGTCAATAATAAGAACATAGATTCATCAATTCATATCAAACAAGGAATCACTATCATTCCCCTCTAATCAACTAATCTTCTATTGAATTGTTAAGGGATATTTTCTATCCCTCATATTAGATATTTATACCAAACTAAAATATCAAATATTCTAATCCAAAGGATACTCATTACCCCTAACAACTGTTATAAACATTAATCTTAAGCAAAGATGGGATATCTATTATCCCTAAATCGAAACACATAAGCCCGAATTCAAATCAATGGGATATTCATTATCCCCAACCAATCACACATTCAATCAAAGCAAAGGGGTGGATACTTACTTTAGGCCTTTAGCTCCAAACCACTTTCCTCCAACTCTATCTTTTCATCCTTCTCAAATCATTCTATACAGGGCTATAATCCCATGTACTTAACCATTTGTAATCATGCACTCAATACATCATATTTATATTTCTTTTCATAGCTAATTTTTAGGCTATGATCATCAAACATGTGATAACATTAGTTAAACTAACATTTCCCAATAGGGTATTACAAGAATGCTTCATTTCCTATTTCATTTATCTTGTAATTAACATAGTTAATGCTTAAATATCATTAAAATGACTCAACTAGGCCTTTCATTCAATCAATTCATGGCTTACATAGTCTGTATGCCAAAAACTCCAACTTGAACTGAACTAGGTCATTATTCAAAATTCAATTCATCAATGTGAACAAGTCCTAGAACATCATAATGATACCAAAATTACTAAGTCCTTTTGTGGGGTTAGTACTTTCATCAAATTTTACATGATAGACTCTTCAACAATTCTACTTCTCATGTTGTAGACTCTAAATGCTTTGATAATAATAGAATAGCCAAGGAATACACCTTCATCAAATTTGCTATCAAATTTTTTGATATTTTCCTTTCTATTGTTAAGAAGGATACATTTATAGCCAAAGGTATGGATGTGAGAAATATTTGGCTTCTTACCATAATACAACTCGAATGGAGTTCTATTGAGTATTAGCTTGCCATAAATTCTCTTTATGATATAATAAGCAGTGTTCATTGCCTCATGCTAGAAATATTATGGTAATTTATATTCATTCAATATTGTCCTTGCCATCTCTTATGAGGATTTATTTTTTTCTCTATACTAATCCATATTTTTGAGGTGTTCTTAATGCAGAGAATATATGAAGAATGTCATTGCTTTCACAGAAAGCAATAAACTTTGGGTTTTCAAACTCTCCACCATGATCACTTCTAATGGCTATAATATGAAAACTTTGTTCATTCTATACATGTTTGGTAAAGATCTAATGGCTATAAGATGAGAACTTTATTCATTCTACACACATTTAATAAAGATCTCAAAGAATGAAAAAACCTCATCTTTTGAAGCAAGAAATATTATCTAGGTAAACCTTGAAAAGTCATCTACAATGACATATGCATAATGTTTCCCTCCAAAACTCCTAGTTCTTTTTATTCCAACAAGATCCATGTGTAGCAATTGAAGAGTTTTGGTTGTGTAAGCTTTATTTTGAGGTTTGAATGATTACTTTACTTGCTTTTGTTTCAATCAAGCATCACACAAATCACTTTTATCAAATTTCTATTTTGTAAGACAACTACTAATTCTTTACTATGGATGTTTTCAATCATATGTTTGTTGGCATGTCATACTTCTATGCCATAGTAAGGACTTATTATTGCTTACAACAAGATACTTGGGTTGGATATCACACAAACTTAAAAAATAGACATTTCCATGCCTTCTAACAAGTATCGCACTAGAGCCTGACTCATCTAAAACTAAACACCTTTGAGATTCACACATAACTTTGTAATGACTATCACAAAACTAACTCACACTCAATAACTTATGTCTAAATCCCTCTATAAGTAAGGCATTTAAAATTGTAGTAGACTATGGTTGACTGACCTACCAATCCCAAACAATCTACCTTTGTCATTATCTTTAAAGGTCATTATTCTACCAATTTTAGCTTTAAGTTCTGTGCCCTTTCCTCTATCATGTGCCTTGAGCAGCCACTATTGATGTATCATCTACTGTTGCTTGTGGCTCTCAATCACACCTGCATAGACAGAGATAAGCTTTAGTTTTTAGTACCCATTTAGGAATGGGTCCAGGTGGGTTAGTGGTAGAAAACGTTAGTGCCTAGTGCTTCTTGGGAGCCATAATTTCTTATTTGGAGCACGTGTTGCATTTGCAACATGTGCAATAGCTCTAGGAACCCAAATCTGGTTTTATTTGGGCTCGTATTTTCTTTTAGAATTTTGAATCTTCTTCTTATGATTCTTTCCACCATTTTTTACTAGTTTCATTCTTATTAAGGTGGATGTCAAGGTCTTTCTAGGAGCATTATTCTTTGCCTTGACTTGCACAAGTTCTTTATAGTATTATGACAACCCAAATTTTTGGTAAGTATAATTTGCATTTATAATTAATGTTTTAGTAATTGGTGACCCTAAACAATTAGAAAATTAATGTGATTTTTGGTATTTTTGGTAATTTACCCCTTCTGGAGTAGTTTTGGTATTTTGATCATAAATCTCAAATATAAACTCCAAATTGAGTGATTAATTTTTTTTTTGTCATATAATTTCAAGGGATACAATTTTCATGTTAACCATGTTTGCTAAATCAACCTTCATTTGGAGTTGTGAGGCCTCAAAATGATGCCTTCTACAATTAGAGATAGCTGCAATATTATATCTATAAATTTCTCATAGAAACTTAGAATTAAACCAAAGGCTAAAACTTTTGTGTTGAACAAAATCAGCCTAAAAACATGTTACAAATTTCATTCAACTTGATTATAGTGTAAAGAAGGAAATTGGGGGTGCATGTGCATGGGGTTAGGTATACCTCTAGAGCACCATGAGTGGGAGTAAATAAAGTGATCCATCCTTATCCCCTCCCATGCCAACGTCCAGTTCTTTTCATCTCCCATTCCCAATTTGAATTCATGCCCAAGTGCTTGCCATCTTAAGTTCAAACCACTTCAAATCAATTGTACTTAATTCTCCCATCTATTAAACCTTGATTCTCATTGGAACCTATTGTGAGAAATTAGAAATCTATTTGCATAACCCACTAATATTTCTTGCTAGAATTAAGGTGAATTTCTGAAGATTAAGTGGAGAAGATTGACAATTTGCAAGTTTCCACATGAGGTAAGTGTTTAATTCACCTTAATTCTATTTTTGGTAAGCTTTAGGCTAATGTTCTATTTTGTTGAACTATCCTAGGATGTATAACTTACTGTTGATTTTTGGGGTTTTTCTACAAGGAATTGATGTATTAGATGTGGTGAATTAAATGGATGAAAATTGGCATTTATTGCTTGAAAGTAACTGATGAGAATACAAAATGTCAAATTTTGTTCCCTTAATACTTAATGTTTTATACTTATTTGACTCCTATAAGCACTTATTATTCTTATATGTTGGTTTAGGAGACAATTGGAGTGGTTAAGTGCAAAAAGAAGTCCATTGAAGGATTTTGAATAATTTTAGCATCACTCTGTATTTTGGGCATTACTCTCTCATTCGACCTCCGATCAAGATGACTAAAGATGTTCTGAAAATAGAAGAAAAACTTTTACAACTTTTATGTTAGGAGTTTTGAGAGATAAGGACTACATCAAGAGCAACTAAGAGGAATAAAGTAAAAGGTAGGAAGAAGTGCAAAGGAGCAGCAAAAGAGCAAAGAGCAGTCGGAGGCAGCAGATCGGCGCCGCTGGCACCAACCCACTTCACACCACCACCTAGCAAGCTAGCAAGGTGGCATTGACTATGCTAATCCAGGGTTGGTGGTGCCAGCGGTCATTCACAAATTTTGGATTTTTGTGGAAATTGCATATTTTGCATATTTTTGCTCTATTTTAAATAGTAGTTTCCTAAGGTTTTTGGAGGTTCTTTTGCTAGGGTTTAGAGAGGACTTCTTGGTGGCTTTTGATGGATAATCTTCTCTCTTTTCTATCTTATTTTCTTTGTGAATTCATAGCCCTGTATGTCTAAGCTTTTATTCTTGGATTAAAGAGATAGAAGCCTTAGAATCAACATACTGTGAGACCTAATTTGATTTAATTGTTCAATTTATACTTTAAGTATTGAATGCTCTTCTTTGTTCATGATTATGATTGTTATATTTAATTGATAGGAGGCCTACTAGTTTATTATTCATTGTAATCCATTGCTAGATTAGATATAAAATTTGTAATCATTTGATCCCTCTAATTTACAAAGCAACTAGGGTTTAATAATTTGCTGTTGTTGCAGTTATTAAATCTTAAGAAGAATATTTGACTAAATTAAAGGCAACCACTGGTGCTTGTCTTGTTTAGTTTCACCAATCTCTATAAATCTTAACGCCATTATTAGATTAAACCTAGCTCTAGTCTTGGGTTGTTTAGTTGTTAGATTAGAACACTAGTTTTTAATTAACTAGGTTGAAGGAGAGATAGGAAAAATAATTTCAATGGTGAATATTCAAAGTATGGTTTGATTTATAATTGCATCAATGATTAGTTATGAGATTCTAATGGTGGATGATGACTTGAACCAAGTTTTTCTTCTTTAATAGATTTCTTTTATAACATTATTTTTATTACACTCAAAATCCCCATTCTTTTTCACTTTACATAAAATTAAGCTAGATACTCCTCATGGGATTGACCTTTATTCACACTACTACAAGTAATTTAATTGGAGTAAGGTTCTAAATTTGGTTGCCTATGACAGCACACCAAATTTTTGGCACCATTGTTGGGGAGGAATTTTAGTTGATTTTTGTGCTTTAGTTATCTTTATTTTATTTTTGAAATATATATATATATAAAGATTTTTTTTTATTTTTTTTAGGATTTATTAGATTTTTCTTGACTATTTATGCTTATTACTCGATCCTCTAATACAGGCAATATGCAGTACGAGCTAGAAATAGAGAGAAATTTGCATAGATTAAGGAGAGAAATGTCAAAGTGAAAGAAAAAGTAAGTATCAAAATTCCAAGGGAAGGGGTATGTTTATACATCATGTATTCAAAGTTGAAAGATACTGAAGAAAATAAGTGATTTTATATGTCTTATATATTTGAGCATGAGTTGATTTATTTAAGTGATTTTATATGTCTTATATATTTTATATTTCTCACCTTTACCCTAAACCCCGTTACAGCCCATAAAAAGTCCTTATGATTCATGATATGCATGTGATCCTAGTGATGGAGAATGAGAAGATGTGCAGGCTTATAGTAGATCACATTCATTGGAATGAATGTGAGCAGAACATTTATTTCTGTGAGAGTTCTAGTTGTTTCGTTTAATCCATCTTCAAGAGAGAATTCTCACTGAATGATTGTAAATTGTGTAAGAATGAGTTGTTCATGATGTATTATGTGTTTTGAAGATTTCTGGTTGTTCTTTGTTTATGATAATTGCAACTTTGACATTCTTTTGGGGGAGAGCGAATTTGAGTTTTGCCCAAGGACGAGCAAAATTTAAGTGTGGAGGAATTTATTGAGAATGCAAAATATCCTATTTTATTCCCTTAATACTTAATCTCTTACACTTATTTGACTCCTATATGCACTCACTATTCTTATATGTTGATTTAGGAAATAATCGGAGTGGTTAAGTGCAAAAGGAAGTCAATTGAAGGATTTTGGACAATTTTAGCATCATTCCATATTTTGGGCATAACTCTCTCATCCGACCTTTGATTGAGTGATTAAATATGTTTTAGAAACAAAAGAAAAAGTTCTACAACTTTCATGTGGGAGTTTTGAGATAAGGATTACATCAAGAGCAACTGAGAGGAAGAAAGCAAAAGGCAGGAGAAATGCAAAGGAGCAGCGAAGTAGCAAAGAGTAGTCGGAGGTAGTAGACCGGCACCGCTAGCGCCCATCTGACACCGCCGGCACCAATCCACTTCACACCACCACCCAGTAGGCCTGCAAGGTGGCACCGACGGCACCAATCCGGTGTCGGCTGCGCCATCGGCCATTCACGAATTTTGGATTTTTGTGAAAATTGCATATTTTGCATATTATTGCTCTATTTTAAATAGAAATTTTCAAGGGTTTTTGTGGGTTCTTTTGCTAGGGTTTAGATAGGCTTTTTAGCGGATTTTGATAGAGAATCTTCTTTCTTCTCTTTTTTCTATCTTATTTTCTTTGTGATTTCATGGCCCTGCATGACTAAACTTTTATTCTTAGTTTAAGGATATAGAAGCCTTAGAATAAACATACTGTGAGATCTAATTTAATTTAATTATTCAATTTATACTTTAAGTATAGAATGTTCTTCTTTGTTCATGATTATGATTGTTATGTTTAATTATTTAGAGGCCTACTAGCTTATTATCAAATCTGTAATTGTTTGATCCCTTTAATTTGTGAAGCAACTAGGGTTTACTAATTTGCTGCTGTTGTAGTTATTAAATCTTAGGAAGAATATTTGACTAAATTAAATGCAACTGCTGGTACTTGTATTATTAAGCTTTACAAATCTCTACAAATCTTAATTTTGCCATTAGATTAAACCTTTAGCATTGGTCTTGGGTTGTTTAGTGGTTAGGGTTAATTAGAACATTAGTTTTTAATTAACTATGTTGAAGGAGAGATAGAAAAGATAATTGCAATGGTGAATATTCAAAGTATGATTTGATTTATTATTGCATCAATAATCAGTTACAAGATTCTGATGGTGGATGTTGACTTGAATCAAGGTTGTCTTGTCTAATAGAGTTTATTTATAACATTGTATTTATTACACTCAAAATTCCAATGCTTGTTCACTTTGCATAAAATTAAGCTAGATACTCCTCGTGGGATTGACCCTTATTCACAATACTACAGGTGGAGTAAGGTTCTAAATTTGGTTGCCTACAACAACACACCAGCAACATGTTATAGATTGGTACATGTTGAGTGGACTAGAAAGGATGAGAGTGACTCATAGTTGAGAAAAATTACATGTGGAATGGTTTTTTAATGCATAAATAAATTATTTTATTAATTTGGGATGCTATGTAATCAAGAATTCAAATAAAACTTAGGTGGAGTTGCTTAATTTTGTAAGTTTGATCATGCACTTCACCTATTTGTTGAAATGCCTCTCTTAAAACTTAATTAGAAATAGGTGGATTACCATAGCTATAATGATGCCTAATTACAAATTAAAATTGAAGTTAAGTGCCTTTAATAATGGGTTAAAAAAGGAGCTAAACATGGATGAAAATTTGAG
The DNA here is from genome assembly GCA_036873735.1 of Pouteria campechiana. Taxonomy (NCBI): domain Eukaryota; kingdom Viridiplantae; phylum Streptophyta; class Magnoliopsida; order Ericales; family Sapotaceae; genus Pouteria; species Pouteria campechiana. The sequence continues at coordinate 13,844 of JAYJMB010003170.1, forward strand.
TACTGTTAGCATAGGAATTACATAAGTTTTCAATTTTGAATTGCATTGCTAAATGCACACATTGTTAGGAGTTATCATGTAGCTGATTATGAGATACAACTGTTATATGCAATTAATCCAAATTGATGAATGAGAGAAGAGAGTAAATAGCCCTAATCACTTAAGAAACTCTACAAATTTCAAGTTGAAGTATAGTTCAAGAAACCTCCTTGTGGTGGTAGAGTGACTCACAAAAATGTGATTTTTTTATATACTAATGAACCATGTTAAACTTATGTGGTTAATGCTACCCATTTGAAATTTTGATTACTTTAATTCATGTTTAACATGAATTGTGAGATTTAAACTACACTTATGGAATTAAGACATAGTTTATGCATTTGAATTGGTCATTTTAGGAAATTTTGTGTATATGGACTATTTCACATTTATTCAACCACTCTATAATTGAGTATAAAAAATGAGATACATGACAAAATGTAACGCCCCGCCCTCCTGGGGTCGTTACTCCACTTTACACCATAAATTCACATGATTATACCATGATTTTTCCA
>JAYJMB010003173.1:0-14393 GCA_036873735.1 Pouteria campechiana
GGAGTTATAAGGATGTTGTGTGGATGACTGGAGAAATATTGAAGTGTATGATTTTTATTTTTATGAATTATAATGAACAAAATGTATCATAATTTGTGATGAATGGTTGTATCTAGGTGGATAGCCCTACTTTCAAGGGAGACTCTGTCCAATTTTCTATAGAACTTAGGTCAATATATCTATATATATCAAAGTAACCCACCTTGGAGGTGGAAAAATCATGGTATAATCATGTGAATTTATGGTATAAAGTGGAGTAACGACCCTAGGAGGGCAGGGCGTTACACTATGAAACTAAACTATTTCCTAGAAATTGACATGTTCCACTATTGCTTCTCCTATCAACTTTGTATCCTCCAAAGTCAGCATCTGAATATCCAATTAATTCAAGACCAGATCCTCTTAGATAATATAACACTAGATTTGGTATTTTAATTAGATACTTAAAAATTCATTTTATCGCTGCTTGGTGTGACTCTCTTGAGCGGTTAAGTATAGCAAGGAACAGATCATACTACGATTCAATTTTTGATCAACAAGTTTACCCTTCTTGTCTTTATCTAATCTTGTTGAGGTGCTTATTGGAGTATTTGCAGCTTTCACTTCTTCCATCTTGAACTTCTTAAGCATGTCTCTTGTATACTTGGATTGACAAATGTAGTTTCCATCATCTTTTTATTTAATTTGCAATCAAAGGAAATAGTTTAGCTCACCTATCATGCTTATTTCAAATTCAGCTTGCATAATTTTAGAACAATCTTGGCAAAGAATTTCATTAGTAGCACTAAAAATAATATCATCTACATAAATTTAAACTATTAAAATATCCATGCCAACATTCTTAACGAATAATGTAGTATCAAATTTTTCTCTTTTGATCTGTTGATTATCAAGAAAATTAATCTTTCATACCAAGCTCTTAGAGCTTGCCTTAGTCGATATAGTGCTTTATTAAGTTTATACACATGCTTTGGTTGATTATTAAACTCAAAACCAATAGGTCGTTCTACATATACCTCCTCATTTAGATACCCATTTAGGAATGTACTTTTCACATCCATTTGAAATAGCTTAAAATTTTTATAGGATGCAAATGCGAGTAACATCCTTATGGCTTCTAATCTTGCTATAGGGGCATAAGATTCCTCAAAGTCAATTCTCTCTTCTTGGGAATACTCCTCAATAACTAATCTTGCCTTATTTCTAACAATAAGTCCACTTTCATCCAATTTATTTCTAAAAACCCATTTGGTTCTAATTACTTCCACATGCTTAGGTCTTGGAACTAATTGCCAAGATTTGTTTCTTTCAAACTAATTTAGGTCTTCTTACATTGCAATTATCTAATTTTCATCATTAAGAGCTTGATTAGTGCAAGTAGGTTCCATGTTTGAAATAAATACAAAGTGTCCATAAATGTTTTGCATGGATTTTCTTGTCCTAACTCCATCATATAATCACCTATGACTTGATCTCTAGGATGTACAGATATGAATTTTAAATTAGTGGGGTGTTGGTAGGGAACATTACATTCACTTACCTCTTCTAAATTTTGATTATCATTTTACATTTAAGTTCTTTCCCCCCCTTGTTTTTCCAGTTGTAGCCTTTTTATCCTTTTTGTGACTTCATCTGCATCACTATCAGTCTCCTTTCCTGGGGTTAATAAGTCTCATCAAAAATTTTCATCCATAGATTCTATAATTAGAGTTTCTTATTAAAAACTCTAATAGTCTCTACTGTTAGAAGAGTAGCCAAGAAATGTAGCCTCATAACTCTTTGGATCAAACTTTCCAAGATTGTCCTTACCATTACTCAATATATAACACAAACACCCAAAGGAATGAAAATATGAAATGTTTGGTTTTCTTCCTTTCCAAAGCTCATAAGGAGTTTTTCGTAGAATTGCTCTCATGGTAACTCTATTTAATACACAGTATGCTGTGTTAATTGCTTCTCTCCCAAATTTCTTAGACAATTTGCTTTCATTTAACATAGTTCTTACCATTTCTAGTATTGTCAAATTCTTTCTTTCTACTACTCTATTTTGTTGTGGGGTTCTAGGAGATGAGAAGTTATGGTGAATTCCTTTTTCTTCACAATAATCAATAAACTTTCTATTTTCAAATTCACCACCATGGTCACTTCAAATTGAAATAATTGAGAGTTGCTTCTCATTTTAAACAAGATTTGAAAAAGTAAAGAACATGAAAAATGCTTCATCTTTGCTTGTTAATAGGATTACCCATGTGAATCTAGTGTAGTCATCTATAATGACATACACATATTTTTCTCTCCAAGGCTAATTAGTTGGATGGTCCAAACAAATCCATATGTAATAACTCAGGTGGTCTAGATGTGGATACTTCATTTTTGGAGGAAAAAGAGGTTTTTTTCTATTTAGACATTTGACAAGCTTTGTAAATTTAATTTTTATCATACCTTAGCTTGGGTAGACCATTTACTAAATTTTTTTGCCATAGAGATTTGATATCTGACATATTAATATGTCCCATTCTTTTATGCTAAACCATGGGTCATCATTCACAGCAATTAGGCATTTTCCTACAATTTCATCTAGATAGACTAAATATACATTTCCATGCCTTTTCCCACTAAACAATAAGCTATTATCAACATCTAATACATTACATGTGGATGATTCAAACACAACTTTATTACCTTTATCACATAATTGTCTAATGCTAAGTAAGTGATGTTGTAGACCATCAACATATAATATATACTCTATGCATGCATCATATAAACTAGGGATTTCACCTATACCTTAGATGAATCCTTTACCATTTTTGCCAAATGCAATTGTCCCTCCATTTATTGGTTTCAACTCCTTAAAGAGGTCTTTGTTCTCAATCATGTGTCTTGGGCATCTGCTATCCATGATCTAATAGTTCTTCATTGTGGCTTTAAGACTCATCTACTATCATAAACAAAGAACATTCTAGTTACCTCTTTGGTACCCAAGAAATGGATCCATTTATGTTAGTGATAAACATGCATTTTTCTTAGGTTTCCATTCTAGTTTAGCACCTCTTCTTTACAACGTTTTAGCATAACAATCATGCAATATATGTCCTTCTTCATTGCAAAAGTAACACTTATTGGGAGTTTCTTTTAGTTCTTGATATGCCATTGGTTTTCTCACCCAAGAATATTTTATGAACCTTTTATTATTATGATAGATCCTTTTTGCGTTAATAAGGTTCCTACCCTTGGTTCATTCATAGAATGTTATGATTTTTTGTGATTCCTCACAACTTGATTATTTACACCCAAGTCCTCTTGTGCTCTTTGTCTAGACATACATAAGAACTTAGTCATTAATTCTCCTAGATTGGAGAACCTTTTCAACAAACTATTTTTGTTTCTACTCCTTTTTCAAGTCACCAACTTCTTTTTGTAGAGATAGATTTTTCTCTGCAAGAATAGCATTTACTTTAATAGTAGTGTCAAAGTGTCTCTTCTTTTGGATGAATTTTTGTCCAAGAGTTTTAAATTCATTGAAGAGAGAATTGTATGATTGCTATAATTTGTCAAACTTATTGTATTTGCTAGAATTACTAGTGGAGCTTGAAGAATCAAAGGAATAAGAATAGTAAGAATTTACCTCAGTTTCCAATTTGTTTGTACATTATTCTTTGGTAGAAATATGGCTTGTGGACTCATTTTCTATATGAGTCATGCAACAAATTCTTGCTAGATTTCCCATTTCCTTGTCATCTCCTCCACTTGAGCTTGTACTTGAGGAATCCTCATCATTTACATACATTCCCCTTGCTTGGTTCTTGGATGGTTTTCTAGTTTGTTTTTCTTTTCTATCTTCTTTCTCATTGAAGTCAACTTTTTCTTCATTTGGACATATTGCAAATATGTGTCCAAATCCACCACACTTGTAACATTGAGGCAAGTTTCTTCTTCTTTCTCTTCATTTCTTCTCTTCTTGTGTGAATTATTTTCTTAAAATATTGACTCTATTAGTTCTTACAGATTTCCTAAAATTCCTAGCAAGCTTAGCAACTTCATCTTTAGTTGTGAATCTGACTCGCTGTTGCTTTCCTTTGTTGCTTTTAGAGCCATCATTCTCTTTTGCTTAATAGGTTCTTCTCTTTTATTTTTGATCAACTCATGAGACATCAGGGAGCTAATAAGGTCATCAACTTTGAGCATGTTTAAGTCCTGTACTTCCTCAATTACTATGATCTTTTGATTCTTGGACTTAGGCAATGCTCTTAAGATCTTCATAACCTATTCAGAATTAGAAATTTCTTTATGTAATCCTTTGAGAGCGTTAGTGATTTTTGAAAAATGTGCACATACATTTTTGAAATACTTTCTCCCTCTTTCATCATAAAATTTTCTAATTCTCCTATAAGTATGTTCCTTCTAGTCCTTTTGACTTGGGAAAAACCTTCATAGATTGATACTAGTTTCTTCCAAATATCTTTTGCAATAGTGCATGATTAAACTCTATCAAACTCACTTGCAGATAAGGCACAAAATAATGAACTCATTACTTTAGCATTATTTTGAAAATTTATTGTTTCTTCTTTGCTCCAAGCTTCAATCTCAGTTTTAGGAAGGGTTATTCCTACTGCTATGGCTTTCAAAGAATCCATGTCACTAGCCATAATGAATCGTTTCATTCTTAATTTCTAATATGCAAAGTTTGTTCCATCAAAATGGGGTGGCCAGGTAGAAGATTGCCCCTCGGTAAATACATGAGTAGAGGATAATGATGGGTTTGCCATTTTAGATCTCTACAAGTAGGCTTGTAGCCTTCTTTGATACCACTTGTTGGGTCCCATAAGCTTGGCTTAACCCAAGAGGGGAGGCATGAATTGGTTTATAAAAATTTCTTACTTAGCCCTTGTTTGATTACTTTCCCTCCTTTTTATACTTATGTGCAAGTTATAATGAAATAAGTAATAAAGCAGTTAAATATAAGAAAGTAAAGCAATCACACATGAATAGCACACAATAGTTTTTATAGTTGTTTAGGCAACCTTCCCTACTCTACTCTTCCAAGAACTCTCCTATTGGTGCCTTAGGTTCCACTATCTCTCTATAATGGAATTACATAAGTGCTTATCATACTCTTCTAGAATGCAGCTCTAGGGGGCATAAACTTAATAATCAATTATGAGAATAATCTCTCCAATAATCGACTTACTCTTCTTGATTCTAGCTCAAGGGGGCATAAACTTAACATTTGATTATGAGTACAATCTCTTTAACAATCAACTTGCTCTTCTTGTTTCATTTCTAATAACTCAAGATGTACACAAATGAAAGAAAGAGAGAATTACACTTTAAACATTCTTCTTGCTGAGCACTAGGAAGAAGTGATTTGAGTAGCTCTTTTCGGTATTGTGAATCTCCCCTTTGTGTTGTAGAAGAAGGCCTTAAATGAATATTATGAAGTTGAAAGATCTTTGTGTGAATATGAAGAAGGTTTTAGCTCTTGGCCTTGGTTTGCTTGAGAATGAAAAGATTAAAGCTCAAAAGGATCTTCAAAATGAATACCACAACTTCTCAATAACGTCCTTCCATTTCCCTTCAAATAGATCTTTCAAAATCATGGCCGTTGGAGTTGATTTGATGGAGCAATGTTCGAATTTCCGATTGTTAGTGTCAATAGGCATTATGGCAGGCGCCTAGGCCAAGCGACTATGTGCCAGGGGATATGGCAGGCAGCTGGGCCATGAGGTCGCGGTCGATATCTTGCTTTTTTTCCAAGTGCACCTTGCTGCCTCCTAGTAGGCGGTATGCAGGCGACTGCCATATCGGCCGTGCTCCCAGGCAATAGGCACAAGCGGCTAGGGACATGCCAAGCAATTTGCCTTCTAGACTTTGCTTCTTGAGTCATCTGACTATTCCTTGGCAAGCGGTATGACAGGCGGCTGCGCCAAGTGACTGTTTTCCTCCACTTGAGTTTTTGCATTCTACCACTTTATGAAACTTTAACATTTTTTCATTAAAAATTGAAATACATTTGTCCACATATAATTTGCATAAGTTTAGAAACATGGATATAAAATTTGAATCATGTTTTTGTATTTATACAAACTCTTTCAAGCTTACATTTTTTAGAATATAGTAATGATATCTTTCTAAAGACATAATTTTATATTAAAAATTATAAATATGATCCAATGTAGCACAATATGATAAGCCAAGTTAATTGCAATATGGATCATGGTGATTTTCTTCATTTTTTGACAACTTGCAAATGTGCTTGCATATTTATTACTTAGTTTAAAATACATACTCTTCAAGCATACTTGACTATATTTCAAGCTGTATAAATTATCAACATCATTATCATATATCAAGTCTAAAAAAAGTTTTATTGTTATCAAAATCATGAACATAATCCTCACACAAATGATCTCCATCTATGAAAATTTTCTGTATTGGCATAAGTGATGATGAAACGAGAGCGGAACTGAAAATGTTAAAAACTCACTATATGCTCTTTGTCCCATCATTTGTAAGGATTCTTAAGCTTATGAACTGATATGAGAAATCTTAGATAAGCAAAAGACAAATTAGTAAGGGACAAAAATACTTGGTACTCACACACTACTTGCGTTATTATTTAAACTAACATGAGTGCAAGAAATCTAAAAATGGAGAAAATAAACTCCTGAAGAAGAAGAAAGGAGACTTGGTCTGAAGAAACAAATTGAAAACATGATGAAATACCATCTTCCTTCAAAATAAAAAGGAAAGGTAACTATAAATATGACACTCAAACTTGAACACCATTACTGAATGTGTCATTATCTGAATTTTTGAAATATTTACTTGCACATTTCTTTCAATCCATTCTTTTGCTAATAAGCACTTGTGTTCAATCTTTTAATTTATTATTTCATTTATTTACATGCCTTTATTTTAACTTTCACCTTCAATTAATTAAAATTCTATAGAATTAGATTTACATTCTTACTTTGCTTTTTAGGATTTTGATGACTTATATCTAACTAGATGTATGTACATTCTTATTTGTAGAAATCAAGCTTTACTTCTATATCTTAATATCTTGTTTGTATATTTAAAAACTAGATTTAATAGTTAGAATTTTATTTGTAGAAATCAAGCTTTACTTCTATATCTTAATATCTCATTTGTATATTTAAAAACTAGATTTAATAGTTAGAATTTTGTATGAATTTCCTTCAACTATATATAGATTAAAATAGAATTCTGAAACTATGTTTACATATTTTTGCATATTCATTCATTCATTTCTTCTTTTGTTGAAACCGTATTTAAAATTTTGATTACTTAGATAGTTGTGTATAGATAGAAATGAACTTTCATACATTGTATTTTTATGCATATATTATTTTATATACATAGGAGAATATAGAATTGACACTAGGACTAATAAAACTATAAAAAATAAAAGGTAAAACTTTTAAGATAAACAAGAAGAAAAATAAACATTCAGAAAATAAACAACACTAAAATAACAAGTAACTTGAAAACAAGAATGTCTAAAAGACACATAACTAAAAGAAAGATATACAATAAATAATAGTAAAATAACAAAACAAAATGATTATACTTAAAATCATTTAAGATGAGCTAATTTAGCATAGTAGGTTAATTGCAATTTTCATTTGTTCTAATAACTCAAAAGTTGATTAAAGCAGATACTTATCCTACTTGTTCACGAAAACTGCTTTAATTCATAAACTTATTACTCTACATACCATTATGATCAAAATGATTCCTTGCACTAATATATTGACAATATATGTCCACATCAATTTAAATTCATTAACGAAGAAAGTTTAAGAATATGTTAAGTGTATGCAGGAAAGCTTGAGTTGAGCATATAATAATCACTTAGTCAAGATTGACAACAACACCTGTGAACTCAAATGAGGAATCTATGAAGGAAGTGCCAAAGGAGATAAGTTGTCAAACTTGATTATATTTTTCTCATTGCTATATACTCTAGATGCCTCTGAATGAACTACATTGGATTTGAATTAAGTCAAGGTTTGCTATTTAGAGCTAAATTATGTCGAAAATCTTAACAAACCCTAAAATGATCAAAACTCTAACATCATTATAGTCCTAAGGCATAGTCAAGACTATGAGGGAAACTTCACAGTTTAAGGTCTCAAATAGGAATTCCATTCCTAGTCATTCCTTCCGTAATCATTGCTAAGGCTTGATCTAGAATGTCCTAAGTAAAAACATCGGAACAAGCATGTAACAAATAATTGTATAATTTTAATCACTATTTAAATAAATTCATCAATAAAATAAATCATTAAAAGGAATTCAGAATCTAATAAGGGAAAACATAAAACTCAAAACCATCCCTTAAAGAAAATAATAAAAACAATCTCCAAAAATAAAGAAAATTCAAAAGATCGACTCCTCAAGATATCAATAATTGCCGCTAGCTCCTCAACCCATTGTCGAGCCTCAGCCAGCTCCTTCTCCAATACCTTAACATGATCCATAATCCTCCCATACTTCACATAGTGGCAAGTTAGTAGAAGATCCAAACATTCCTCCACTCTCTTAGTCTCCTTCAGTTTCTTCTTCAACTGCCTTATCTTCTCTTTCAAAAAGAGAACTTGATTACTTCCCTCAGTTCTACTTTGATCCACTTCATAAAATAGTTACCCATATTGCTAGCTATAAATATATTTGAAGCCAAGAATTTCTAGGGTCACAAACACCTCTTAAGAGATGCATCAACTCTACAACTCAAATCGCTATAATCATCTCTTAATAAAAATAATAAGAGTAATTCATTAGCGGCACTAACATGGAATAAATTCTCATACAATAGAGACCCAAACTAGAATTCAATAGGAGCATTTATTTTCACCCTAGAAATATGATGAATGAACTATGCTAACTACATCTAAATGATTAGCATAATAATGCACTCATAAAGAATATAATTCAAGCATAGACTTCTGAAAGAAAATTGTAAATCATTAAACATAGAAACTAAAAGATACAATTAAGTAGTTATTTAGTTCAAGACTTCAAAAGAGAAAATATTTACTCAGCTAAAACATTAACAATTGTTTCCAACTCATCAATTTCGTGATAAGTTTTGGCTAATTCCGTATTTAAATTCTTAATGCGTTCTATGGCTTACATGTGAGCTGTGAATTTTTGGTCAAGAGATGAGTAAAACAAGTAGTGCTGCCCCTAGTATAGAACAAATCTTCCTTTAACACTTTAATCCTATCATGAAGAAATTGAATTTTCTCTACATTCGTATCATCATCAACTTATATCTGCTTTGAAAGAGAACTTGATGACACCATGACTGCTCTGGTGTGCACTAAAAGATTGCCCTATCTTTGACTACTCTATACATGACAGAGAATTCAAAGCATCTCTCAATTTTCCTAGCAACCTATTGATTTTGTTATTAAATATGCTAACCAACTCCTTTGATACTAATGATAGTCAGAAAAAGAAGGTGGACGCACATTAAAGGACAAGTACCCAACACTAAACTCAGTAACTTAGAATCATGCATTGTCATCATAAGACTTATCTACTTGCATGAAATTATTTTGAATATTAATGTCCTTGCATAAAATAATTTTGATGGAGAATATATGAATTAATGCAAGCTAAAAATATGTTTACATTATTGAAATAATTGACCTATATTAGTAAGTTGCTTACATGTTTAAAATCTCAATTATCTTCTTGATATTAATGAAAGCTTGCTACCTGTAAATATGTTTGATACGTGATGAGAAAACTATGTAATTTAGAAGAGAAAAACTAGTAAGTGCTCTAGGAGACAGGGGGAGAGATAAATTTCTACAAGCAGTATAGGAGACAAGAAGGGAAATAAAAGACCACTAGTACCTATCGAAGGGGGAAAAGAACTTAAAGAAAGAATATATACATATATATAGAAAATATATATAATTAAGGGAAAAAAATAAAAATGATTATAACTAAAATCTTTTTGATTTTAACAAAGGGGGAGAAATATTTGTGGACTTATGAGTGTTAAAATTAGGATAGTGATAAAAGATTCAAACTCATAGGATTTTATAAGTCAAAATTCAGGGGGAGATTAAAGAGATTAAAAGAAAACTTCTAATTTTTGTACAAGTCCTTAAAGTTTTTTTATCATAAAAAAGGGAGAGATTATCAGTATTATTATATATGATTTTGATGATAACAAAACTTGTATTAAAATAAGAAACCTGAATGCTTAAATCTCTAACGATGGTATGTATGGTTATAAATTAATAAATATTAGTTAACATAAACACATAACCATGAATGATTAATCATACAAGCATACATTTCTTACTTTATGGTACACACACAATAAACATTAATTAACCTTTGCTGCATAAATTTGCTAAATAAATACTATGTACCATAATTGCCATAAATTTTCAAATTATGCATTTAATGAAAATATATATTATCCTTGCTTTACAATATACTATAATCACATGAGGATAAAATAAATTCTGATATTATAAATATGAAAGCTAATAACATAGCAAGTGTAGATAAGTTCAAGTGCAGGATCATAATTGCCACAACTATCTACTAGTTACAAAGGAGCTAAAATAATGAAAATCATGGAAGAAGAAAAAGAAGAAAGTAGAAGACAAGCAACAAAGAAAGGTTGCAGTTGTATAAAAGAAGCTTCAATAAACAAAAGCAATGGGAGATAAATAAGGCTTCGAAAATATGCTACAATGAGTTTGCATTATTTATCAACCTGAATGAGAAAATGTCAATAGAAGTGTGCCAAAAAGCTAATGAATTGTGCGCCTTGTCTTTGAAACAAAAGGTATCTATCACAACAAACAAAGTATCAGCCAAAGCAGAAGATGATATAGAAGCTGCAAAGTGAGGATAGACAAAGCTGAATAGACAAAGTACTACTTGTATCGAAAAGGGCTTTAACAAACAAAGGCACAATCATCGATTATTTACAACACACAAATGCGATGTGCAAAGTATTTTATCCAAGACAAAGTAGAACATAATTCATCTATCACTTACATTAGATTTGTGTCACACTTCATCTATTTGAGCAAGTTAAAGTTAGCTTTGTCTGGCACTTTCAGCAGACAATAATGAACAAAAGAAGAAAATTACACTTCGTCTGTTAATGTAACACTGAGCGAACTTAGTCTATCACCTCCAACAGATGAATAAGAATAAAGGAAGCGTATCCCATTTTGTTTGTTCGTATAGAAGAAGTGGTTTTTCAATCAATCAATCCATCTTCATTAGCGCCATCCAGAGATGATCTGTTATCTACAATAGACAAAACACATTCATGAAGGATCGATCAACAAAAAAATCTCCTGGAGGAATTAATGGCAGACAAGAGAAAGTTTGTCTATCAATTAGTTCAACTCCATCTACGTCATTCAAAGTTTGTCTGTTACTTGCAATAGACAAATCATTCTTATGGAAGTTCAACTAATGGACAAACTTATGAAGAATTCGTCTACAACTAATGGTAGATAAATGCAGGCAGAGAGAGACTCTGCCCTGTTAGACAAAAACTCAATTTATGTGACTAGCATCCAAATGGCATCTACACTCGTGCCATCATTATGCAGACTTACACCAACCACTATTTTTGCAATAAGTGGCACTGCAAGACTTTCAACGTTGTGATGAGTCAAATGAGGAACACCTTTTTACACATCTCATCTTCTTCTCTAAACGGCGATACAGTATCTTTAAACAAAATATAAAGACCTGGACTTCAATGGTAGAAAACTCAATTGGTCTTATTCATTCAACGTTGCTCTTATTTCTACATTCGATGGACTCCATTTTCTCTAACAGTCAGGATTTTGGAAAAGCTATTTAAGGAGAAGAAGCAAGACGATTCAAATGTGGTAAAGGAACCTATTTCAAATGAGCCTTACATTATGAAAATCCTTCCACTCATGGCCACAAGCTAAATTGTCTCACATCTTTTATGAACTATAATCTTCTTATCATCAAGGCCATTTTATTTACATTTTGGGAATATCTTTATGTATTGATAGAACTAAAAAAGATCATATCTTCCCCTATGCTTAAATGTGTAATAGTTTTCTATTTAATTTAAAAACCAAAGAATTTATGGTAAACTCGATAAACCACATTATAATGAGTTGTTGATGATCTCTAAAAAACTATCAAGTTTGCTGGTGAGCTTTGAAATCAATGAGTTGGAAGTGAGCTCGAGAAAACTACCAAGTTTGCCTATGATCTTTGAAATAAGTGAGTTTCCTGGGAGCTCTTTGGTGTGCTGTCGTAGGCAACCAAATTTAGAACCTTACTCCACTTAAATTACCTATAGTTGTGTGAATAGGGGTCTATCCCATGAGGAGTGTCTAAATTATTTTTATGCAATGTGAACAAGAAAAGGGGGGTTTTAATTGTAATGAAGAAAGTGTTATAAAAGAAATATATCAGAGAAGAAAACCTTGGTTCTTGTCCAAATCCACCATTAGAATCTTATAACTGATCATTGATACAATTATAAATCAAATTATACTTTGAATATTCACCATTGGAATTATTTTTGCTCTCTCTCCTTCAACATAGTTAATTAGAAACCAGCGTTCTAATTAACCCTAACTATTAAACAACCCAAGACTAGTGCTAAAGGTTTAATCTAATAGCAGCCTTAGGATTTGTAGATATTGGTTAAGCTAAACAACAAAAGTACCAGAGGTTGCATTTAATTTAGTCAAATATTCTTCCTAAGATTTAATTACTATAATAGTAGCAAATTATTAAACCTTAGTTGCTATGTAAATTAGGGGGAATCAAACAATTATGTATTTGATATCTAATCTAGCAATAGATTACAATCAATAATAAACTAGTAGGTCTCTTAGCAATTAGGCATAACAATCATGGTCATGAACAAATAATAATATTCAATACTCAAAGGATAAATTGAATAATTAAATCAAATTAGATCTCACAGTATATTGATTCTGAGGCTTCTATCTCCTTAAACTAAGAATAAAAGTTGAGTGACACGAGGCCATGAAATCACAAAGAAAATAAAATAGAAGAGAGAAGAAGAAGATTCTCTATTGAAAGTTGCCAAAAAGTCCTCCTCATAACCCTACAAAAAGAACCCTATTTGGTGGTTGGGTGGTTGCATTGGTATGATCTCTAGCGGTGCCAGTCTGCTGCCTCCGACTACTTTGCTCCTTGCTGCTTCTCCTTTGCGCTACATGTTGACTTTGAAATTCTTCCTAAATTTGCCTTTGATATAGTCCTTATCTCTCAAAACTCCAAATATGAAAGTTATAGAATTTTTTTTTGTGTTTTTAGAACTTTTTTAATCATCTCAATCTGAGGTTCGATGAGAGAGTTATGACCAAAATACTGAGTGGTTTACACTTAACCACTCCAATTATCTCCTAAATCAAAATATAAGAATATTGAGTGAATATAAGAATCAAATAGGTGTAAAAGATTAAGTATTAAGGGAATAAAATATGACATTTTGTATTCTCACCAAATTCCCCCACACTTAAATTTTACTCATCCTCGGGAAAAACTCAAATTCGCTCTCCCCCTAAAGATTATCAAGGTTGCAATTATCATAAACAAAGAATAACCAAAACTCTTCAAAACTCATAATATTTAATGAACAAATCATTATCACACAACCTACAATCATTTAGCAACCATACACTCTTGAAGATGGATTAAACCAAATAAGTAGAACCCTTACGGAGATAAACACTCTACTCTCATATGTTTGAAGGGTATATGTTCCACTCAAATTCATTCTAATGAAAATGATCTACTATAAGCTTGCACATCTTCTCATTGTCCATCACTAAGATTACATGCATATCATGAATCATAAGGACTTTTCATGGGTTGTAATGAGGTTTAGGTTAAAGGTGAGAAATATTTGGAGATATAACTCAAAAGCCATTGAAACTAATGAAGTATAAATAAATCAACTCATGTTTAAATATATAAGACATGTAAAATCACTTGTTTTCTTCAACATCTTTTACCTTTGAATAGATGATGTATAAACAGATCCCTTCCCTTAGAATTTTGATATTTTCTTTTTCTTTTTCTCTTTTTCTTTCATTTTAACACATTTTTTCAATTTTAAGAACTATCATCTGTTCTAATTAACTAATCATAGCCATTCCATAAATTTTGATACTCCCACACTTTATTTCTTATACACCCATACATAGCATAATGCTCCGCCAGATCTATGGCTTGGGTAAAGATATTATTTTTTTGGGCTTCAAGCTTGTAACATAAGTTCACAATAAAAATCTATAAAGCTCAAAGGGGCTCAACAAGAGGAAAAATTAATCACAAGGTAGGCTATTTGGCTC
>JAYJMB010003174.1:0-14391 GCA_036873735.1 Pouteria campechiana
GGGGAAGAAAATGAATTCTAGGTAGAGGTACTATGGTGGGATACTTTCTATGTCTAAAAATAGCTCTATGAGAATTGGAAAGATAATCCTCAAGCAGGTTTGAAACTAATGGTGGCTGTGTTGGAGGGAAATGAGGTGATTTTAGTAGCTTGACTCACAGGTTGAGCAACCTCTAAAATTGTAGGAGATGATGGATGAAGAGGGGAGTGTGAGAGGGAAGACATCACTGTGATGAGAGAATTGATTCTGAACGGAGAGAAGTGATATGGAGGTGAAGAGAAATGAGTTGGAGGTGGAGAGAAATGAGGATGATAAGTTTGACTTCTAAATGAATTTGCTAGAGATTGTAGAGAGTTAAGTCATTAATCAATCTTATCAGCTCTCAGGATCATAGATGACATGACATTGTAAAGTCTTTAATCCATTCTATTCATTTGAAGAGCTAAAGTAGATAGAAAGTGTTCAATATGTGTCAGTCTATCTTCTAGGTTGAGTGGCATGGGTTGTGTAGCGGGAATTGATTAAGTGGTTGGTGAGAAGGAATGGGTCTTATGGGTGACAGGGATTTGATGAGTGTGAAGGAGGTAGAAGTTGTTGTTGTTGCTGTTTCATATTCTTCTCTCAAAATTTCTTCTGACTCCTCTATTCTAACATTTTTGCTGCATCTCTTGGAGTATCTCTTATCTTTTGTTCTAAGTTCTATTCTCTCATTCTTCTTTCTTCTTCTTCTTCTTTTTCTTACTTTGGTCTAGATCTCTTTAGTTGAACTGCTCTTCTTGGCTTTTCATTGATCCAGCCTTTTGAGGTTTTCTTGAAACCTATTCTTTTTAGTGTCTTCTCATCAATTATGTTTGAGTCTCTTGGAGATTCTCTTTGTTCCTCAGATAGATTGACACATGCTTCCCTCATTAACTTGTTAGATACATGACATAAGGAAGAAGAAATCTTGAGGTGCTCTTTACTAAATAAATTTGATCTCACATTAGTTTTGCCAAATCCATTCTCCTTCCATTCTTAAGAGCCCACAATATTCTTCCATCCTTCTCTGACATATCTCCTGTGGCTCCTTTTCTTGGATACACACTATTTATTACCATCATGTAGGCTAGTTTAAGATTTAAACTCAAATGGTTGGAATTGAGATAATTCTTTCTCTCATCAATTTCTGCTCTAGCCAAATCTGAGAATAGTTTTTGTCTTATTGGCCATTCTGGTTTAGCTTCTACCAGAGGGAGATTAAAACACCTTCTCAAACTATCTATTAATACATCTACTTCTACTTCTCCTATCCATGATCTTTCTATTCTAATGTTAATGTTGCATATAAGAGCTCTCACAAGTCTCATATAGAAATTGTCTCTAAAGCTCACATATTCTGTCCATCCTTGGTATCTTAACTAATCACATACTTCTAATTTCATGTTATTTTCTCCAAAAATATCAACATTGAAAACTCTTCCTTTGATAATCTTCTTATCATGATATCTTTCCATATACCTAGAGTATTTAGACTTACTGATGAGAAATGTTAGCTCAAGTGTATTTATTTTAGGTCTTACTCTCTTAACTGCTCTCTGGTTCAGATATTCTTCTCTTTCTTTCCTCTTTCCATCTGCTGAGTTGGTGTTTTCCTTTGTTCTAGCCATTACAGTAGAGAGGAATTAGGTTTTAGGATGCTGTAAATGTTTTTAGACTAAGATGGAAAGAAAATTGATGGAGAAAATGTGATAGGCAGATTGGTTGAGTTGAGGAGTTTAAATCAAAAAGGAAAATGAAGGGTTTTCTCAAGGGATTCTTCAGATGCTTGAAGAGAGAGAGATTTTAGGTTTTTGGACGTTTTCAAAAAGTTAAATAGGATTTTGGAATTTTAGTTATTCCAAAATGTTGTTGGAGGCCCTGAAATGAGTAAGTGCACTCTTCGGAGGCAACGAATCTGTTTTACTTTGGTAACTTTGAAGCCTTACTTCGGAGGAAACATAGCCTATCGAAGGCATAAAATGGATTTCAAAGGCATGGCATTCTTTAAAGGATTTTAGTCCATCATCAAAGGGTTCGAAGGATGTTTCGGAGGCTCCAAAATGTTACAAATTTTCAAATTTGTTCTTTTTGTGCATTTTTTATTGGAATAATCAATAAGAAATATATTTTCCAACATATAGGTATTCTATTTGTTTCTAGTTAAGCATTTAGACTTAAAACACCTAATTCTTTTCTTAACTTACTAAATCTATCTTTGGGTAGAGGTTTAGTAAAGATGTCTGCTAATTAATTTTTAGTAGGCACAAATTTTGAACATGATCTCTGATAAAGTGATGTCTAATTTCTATATATTTTATTCTGGAATATAAAACTAAATTCTTGGTTATACTTATGGCACTAGTGTTGTCACATCTTATAGGAATATCAACAAAGTTAAGACTAAAATTATTTATTTGTTGTTTCATCCAAAGGATCTGAGCATAATAACTATCAGCTGCTGCATACTATGCTTCAGTAGTTAATAGTGCTACAAATGTTTGTTTCTTGGAAAACCATGATATAATCATGCTTCTTAGAAACTGATAAGATCTTAAAGTACTCTTTCTATCTACTTTCTATCCAGTAAATTTACTCTACTAAATTAAAATCAGAACCTTTTGGATACCACAAACTGAGGCTTGATGTGTCTAAAAGGTATCTAAAGATTCTCTTTATAGCAATTATGTGTAACTCTTTAGGATCTGACTGAAATCTAGAACACATGCAGATACTAAACATTATATCTGATCTATTTGTAGTTAAATATAATAATAATCTTATCATGCTTCTATAGAGTTTGTTACATACCGATTTACCTCTTTCATTTTTGTTCATCGTTATTAAAGTACTCATCGGTGTTCCATATCTTCTACCATCTTCAATATTGAACTTCTTCAAATTTCCTTTATATATTTAACTTGGTGAATGAAGATTCCTTCTTTCTCTTGTTTGATTTGTAATCCTAAGAAGAAATTGAGTTTACCCATCAAGTTCATTTAATTCTCCTTGCATGGTCTTATAAAACTTTTGGTAAAGATTTTCATTAGTTGCTCCAAATACTATTTTGTCAATATAAATTTGAACTATAAATATATCTTTCTTTGCATGCTTAATAAAGAGATTTGTATCCATTTTACCCATTGAAAAACCTTTTTCAATCAGAAATTTGCATAGCCTCTCATACCAAACTCTAGGAGCTTGTTTCAAACCATAGAGGGCTTTCTTGAGTTTGAATACATGATTTGTACAATAAGGATCTCAAACCTAGGGGGTTGTTCCACATATACCTTTTCATTAATGAAACCATTGAAAAATGCACTCTTTACATCCATTTGATATAGCTTAAAATCCATGTATGATGCAAATGCAAGAACCATTCTAGTGGCTTCAATTCTTGCAACAGGGGGGTATGACTCTTCAAAATCAATACCTTCTTCTTGACAATACCCCTTTGCAACTAATCTTGCCTTATTTCTTACCACAATTCCTAATTCATCTAGTTTGTTCCTGAAGACCCACTTTGTTCCTATGACAGATTGATGGTTTGGTTTTTGAACTATAGTCCACATATCATTTATTTTAAAATAATCCATTTTTTCTTGCATAGCTAAAATTAAGTTTTCATTTTCTAATGCTTGGTCTATGCAAGTTGATTCTAATTAAAAAATAAATCAAAATTGCCATATTTGGTGATAGGATGATCTAGTTCTAACTTTATCGAATACATCACCAATTATCTAGTTTTCATGATCAACATGCATAAACATCTAATGTTTGGGAAGAGATGAGTTGCTTTCCTCATTTATCTCTATTGTGGATAGTTTAGCTTCATCCATTATTGTCTCTGATAGTGGAGCTTCTACTTGATTATCTTGTAATTTCATTTTCTCTACATTTGTTGGAAGATTATCTATCTCATAATCAAAATTGCCATTTCTCTTTATAGAGTTAGTGTATTCATCAAATTTGACATAAATGGATTCCTCTACAATCTTAAGTCTCAGGTTCTACACTCTACATGCTTTACGAATAATAAAATAATCTAGAAATATTCCTTGATTAGATCTACTATTAAAATTTTCAAGGTTTTCTGTGCTATTATTAAGAATAAAATATTTACAACCAAAAGTATGAAAATATGAAATATTTGGTTTCTTGCCAAAGTATAATTCAAATGGAGTTTTCTTGAGTATGGATCTAACAAAGATTCTATTAATAATATAACATGCGGTGTTCATTGCTTCAACCCAAAAATACTATGGAAGATTGTATTTACTCAACATCATCCTTGTCATCTCTTGTAAAGATCTATTCTTTCTTTTAGCTGCTACATTTTGTTGGGGTGTTCTTGGTATAGAGAAAGTTTGAAGGATACCATTGCTTTCACAAAAATCAGTGAATCTATGATTTTTAAATTCCCCAACATGATCATTCTTTATAACAACAATACGAGAGCTTTGTTCATCCTATACATGTTTGGAAAATACTTCAAATAATGAAAAAGCTTCATCTTTGGATGCCAAAAACATTACCCAGGTAAATCTACTATAGTCATCCATAATGACATATGCGTAATGTTTCCCTCTAACGCTTCTAGTTCTTGTTGGTCTAACTAAATCTATATATAGCAACTGAAAGGGTTTGGTTGTGTATACTTCTTTGTTTGACTTGAATAATTCTTTTACTTGCTTACCTTTCATGCAAACATCACACATCTTATTATCAAATTTGAGTTATAGTAATCTAACAACTAGATATTTATTATATAAATTTTCAATCAGATTTTTGTTGGTATGTCCTAGCCTTCTATGCCATAACATAAGTTCATTGTCATTCTTAATAAGACACTTAGCTTGAATATCAGAAAGATCAATCAATTATATATTTTCATGTCTTCTAATATACTATAACTGACTGAGACTTATCTAGTATAGAATAAGGTGGAGATTCAAACACAACTTTGTAACCTTTGTCACAACACTAGCTTACACTAAGAAGATTGCATTTCAATCATTCTACTAAGAGTACATATGAAATCATATGAAATCATCTGAAATCATGGTGATAGTTGTTGGCTGACCTTACCGATCCCAACTACTCCACTTTACCATTATCACCAAAGGTTATTGTTCCACCAAATTTTATTTTCATCTTTATGAACAGTTCCTTATTCCCTATCATATGCCTTAAGCAACCACTGTTGATATACCACATGTTGCTCTTTATGGCTCCTAAGCACACCTGCATGGATACAGTTAAGTCTTAACTTTTGGTACCCATTTGGGAATAGGACCAGGTGGGTTAGTTGCAGGTAACATTGGTACCCATTGTTTTATGGGCAAAAATATTTCAACTAAAGGAATTTGGGTTGCATTTAATACATTTGCAATTGTCTTTGGAATCCAAATTATAGTCTGTTTAGGCTCAAATTTTTTGTGTTATTGCTATCCACTTCTTTTCTTTAATTTCATTCTTAATAGAGTGGAAGTCAGTGTCTTTTTCAGAGCATTGTTTTCAGCTGCTACTTGCTCAAGTATGTTATTGGTTTTATTGCTACTGTTAAGCTTGAAATTTTCTTCCTTCATTTTGGAGCATTCATTTGTAATTCTTTTGAGCTCCTTTTTAGTCTCTTTGTACTTTTCTTTTAGAGTCATAAAATTTGAATATAACTCTTCTAACATTTCTTTATGACTGAGAGTTTCAGAATCAGAATTTACCTACTATTCATGAATTGCCATGAAGTTGATTCTCATATGAAGTTCATCTTGAATTGTTAGGAGAGAGTTGACTGATTTAAGCTTTATGTTCTTCTTCTTCTTCACTCTTACTTTCATTTATAATATTCTCTAATATCTCCCATGCTGCTAGATCTTTTTTTTATTATAAATTTTTTGCTTGTTCTATTGTTGTTGTTGTTGTTGTTGCTATTATTTCTTTTGTCAAAGTATGAATTGTACCTCTTCTTTTGCAGATCAATTTGTCTCTTGTCTAGCTTTGGATAATCAAACTTCATGTGTCCATGTTTCCCACAGTTGTAACAGGTGAATGGTTCTTTATTTCTATCATTTTTTCCAAAATTATTCCTTAAGTTGTTTCCAAACTTTTTCTTCTTTAGCATGGATTTGAATCTTCTTGTAATCATTATCATTTTCTCATCTTCATCTCCACTTGTGGATGCATCAGTTTGGGGTTTATCATTCTCTGACTCAACTTTAAGAGCAGTTGCTTTCTTACCCATTAGTTATTCTGTATTTTTCTACTTTGTTTATACTTCATGAGTTATAAGAGAACCCATAAGCTCTTCTAGACTCATTGTGTCTAGATTCCTTACTTCCTGAATTGTTATCATTTGGGCATTCATTGCTTTGACAAAGATCTTAGAATTTTCTTCACCATTTTGGGCTCTGCATACTTTTCTCCTAGATTCTTCAGCCCATTTGTTATTTTTCAAAACCTTCTAAACATGTCTAAAATTGATTCTGTCTCCTTTATATTGAAAGCTATATTCCTGCACAAGAAAATTTATTTTAGTTTCTCTTACTTGCTTTTTTCCTTCATGTGCAACCTCCAGTTTATCCCAGATTTTCTTTGCAGTATCACAAGAGGATATCTTGTCAAATTCAGAGGATGTAAGAGCATAATACAGGCAGTTCTTTGCCTTGACATCTTTTTCAGTTACTAGATGTCCTTGGTAGTATATTTATCTTCAGTATTTAGGACAACCAAATCATCTTTGATAATTTTCTATAGCTGATAATCTAAAGCAATCAAGAAATTTTAAATTCTCATCTTCTAATATCTATAGTTTGTACCATCAAATAGTGGAGTTCTAGAATTAGATTAACCTTCAGCAAAAGTGTTGTTGAAATAGCTACATTAGAGATCTCTTCACAAGTTATATGATTTGAATAGTAATGTATAATTGGTGAAGTCTGCTCTGATACTAATTATTGGTCCCATTTAGATGGTGACTCAAGAGGGGTGGTGAATTGAGTTTTTTAAATTTTTGGCCAGATAAAGATTAAAGTGTAAGAGTAAAGAAAAGATTGATAATATAAGACACTTAAATTAGTATTTTTATAGCAGTTTGGCCCTTTACTTGGGTTCCTACTCCATTTTTCTAAGTTAGCCTTACTTGCTAAACTCAGTTTCTACTAACACCTTCTTTGATCAGTAATCTCCCGATCAAACAAATACACCTATTGGTTTCCAACCTCACCAACTAACTTATACAAATACCAAGCATCCTACTTGCTTTCACTACATAGAGGCAAGTTCTCAAACTTGCAGAGATATATAGAAATAAATGTATACAAGTATTAATACCTCTAGTAGACTAATTTTATACAGAGTTTGAAAGCAGTAAACACAAGTAATATAACAATAAAAGTAATAGGATTCAGTCTTCAAAAGTGGTCGAATGAATGACTTTGAATGCTTCTTTGAATGAACTGCAGTGGAGTTGCACTTGTAAAAGAAAAGCCTTAAAGACTTAATAAATGCTCTCTCTTATTTTTCAATGTTGAAGTCATTTTCTTCTTCAATCTCACTTAACTTATTTTATATTGAGATCTTTGACTTTCTTTGTTGCAGGTGAGAATCATTAAATGCTGAGAAATGTTTGAATTTATAACTGTTGTACTTTCAGCGAGGTTTTGAAGACTATGAGTTAACTTCAGATCCTTCAAGCTTCTAAGTAATATAAATTTTTTGCGCAACTTACACAAGTTGTCATCTCTTTGGATGCACCAAAAATATTTTTTGGAGGCTCCGAAGTGCTCCAACAGGGGTGTCATGCATTGGGATTGTAAATACTGACTCCGAAGGGATTCTTTATCTCCGAAGTGATTATTTAGTGACTCCAAAGGACTAACTCTGAACCCCAAAGGCGGCTGTCTTTTATTGTCTCCAAAATGCCTTCTTGTTTCGGAAGAACTTGACTTAATCTTGAAGCTTATAAGCTCATGACTCCAAAGTGCATTAACTATGACTTTGAGTTCATAACTCCAAAGCAACTTGATTGATTCGGAAGTAATTGACTTAACTCCAAAGCTCATGAGCTCGTGACTCTGAAGTGCATTAATTGATTTTGAAGTATCTAAGCTCATGACTCTAAAGTGTGTTAACTAATTTCAAAGTAATATCATCTATCTCTGAATTGCTTCAGTAGCTTCGAGATGTCTGTCTTGGCTTTGATGTGTTTTTCACTGAATCCGACACTTGTGACTTCATGCTCCTAAAAGATTATTACTTTGTCTCGAAGTGGTTCCAAAATGCCTTTGCTGACTCTGAAGTTTATGACTTCATGACTCCAAAAAGTTAATCTCCTGTCTCCAAATGCATGAATAACTTTGAAGGGATATCTTTTGAACCTGAAGTTGACTCTGAAGCTTCCTTGAGACTTTAAACTTTCTATTTTCTTCTTTTAAGTATATCTATAATTTATATACTTAGATTTTTTAAGCATTCACTTAGTTTCTTCGTTTGATCATCATGAAATTATTCTCAAGTTAAGTTTTAAATTTTTTTTTGGCAAAATACTTGAGAATGAATTGTTAGTACTTTAATATTTTATTCATGTCTTTGCTCATTATCAAAACATGGTTGGTAAAGAATGTTCATCATCAAAATCAAGTTATTTAAGAGTATATGTTCAACACCCTGCTTGAAGGTGTGTTCTAAGAGTCCTTCGATGCTACCTCTCTTCCTTTTTAATTACCCAATAATTTCATCTCAGTCTCCTTAGGTTCCCTCTAGGTGGGCTTTCACCTAGATCAATCAAACTTCATCGCCCTTCTTTTGAACACCTACAATCTTTCTCTGGGCCAATTAGTTCCTAATAGCTAGCATTACATCCTTTCCCTTTGCCATTGGGTGCATAATCTCCAATGGCTTCTAGTTATTTTGGTTTTCATATTTTCCTCCATTTTCACCCTTAGTAAGGTGCCCTATTCTTGTCATTATTTTTACCTTATTCCTCTTGTTATTTGGCACTAGCTCTTCTCTTGCATCTTTGATAGAAACCATGACAAAAAAAGCCACTGGATTTGAGTTAGAGGTAATAGGTCCTTCCCCTTTTCAACCCAATGGGCAACTAGCCCAACTCGTGTGTTTGACACACTCTCCCCTTTAGCGTAATTCAATTTAGGTTGTCTTAGGTATAGTTTGATGTCCTTGGGCAAGCTTCAAATGGATGTCTTGTAGTTGGCTAAATTTTGTCATTAGACTCACTTCCCATGCGGCTTCCCTGGCCAAGAGGTCATAATCCCTGATCCTCTTCCTTCATTATCTTCTCTATTCCCCAATTGGGTTCTCGTCATAGAGATAGAGGCCAGCCTTTTCACTAGTTTTAGCCCACATCAGGGAAAGACATCTTCTTTTATCTGTCCTCTAGTTCCTAGTCGCTCAACTCCTTTAGCCAGACCCCAATGGACTAAGTTCGTGGCCTAGAAGTAGAAGACTAATATTTCCACTAGTGCTTCATTTGCTTCCCTATCCTCGTCATCAACCCAATTCATGAAAGGGGGTCCATCAGTTTCGAATGACCAACCGGAGTCAGTGGAGGTCGCCCATTCTCCCCAGATCGGACTTGTAGATGTTTCTTCATAGAGTGAATCATCACCCTCTTCTAATTGTTCTTCTTCCTCCCAATCCACCCTACAATCTAAAATGGGTTTGTCATTGCCTTCCCGCTTTGCTTGTGTTTTGGCTTCTCCAGGGGAGCTAAACAACTCTATGAGAGATCTTGATGAGTTTTGGGGGGAGTTGCATGTCCCATTCCTTCCTTAGGTTCTTCTTCCTCCTCGCTCAATGATACAACGCCTATTGTTATTATTTCTTCTTCTCACAATATTTTTGCCTTAACTGGATCAATTCCTGTGTCTTTGTTTAATTCTCTTCCTTCAATGGTTGATCTAGGTTAACCTTCTTCTTTGTCCGCCTTCCGATTCCTTCTTCTCCTTCTAGAGCTACACATATTTCCTCGTCTTCTTCTGGAGCTGCACCTATGACTATTGTGGTTGTGACGACGGATCCAGCCCAGTTTGGAATGGAGGTGTCATTTGAACAACATGGAGCGGCTTCTAAGGAAAGGTAGGAAGGCACTAACGCAGATTTGGGCCAATAGAGGGCTGTTGCAGGAGCAGGTAGCGTAGCGGGCCTCCAGGGGGAGGTGATCACCGAGGCTTTGCATTCATCACTTCCTCTCTCTCTGTGTCCTTTACCTCTTTTGCAGGTCAATATTTTGCTATTGTTCTTCCATTATGCCTAAACTCACATTTATTGGTAAAAGTGAGAGTTTTCCCTTTTTCTATTTCAAGACTATCTTTTTCTATTGCTCAAGTGTTTCGAGATTTACAACACCCTCTGACGGTACCTAATTCAGCCCAACCCATTCAACGTCTTCGCATCAAGGCCTCAAGCTCAAGCGGTGAGGCCTCTTGCTCTAGATCTGAACAGGCTGTTGCTGCTGCAACATATGCTGGGACCGGACCCGCTCATCTTCACCTGCTAGTTCTCTACTTGGAGGGATGGGTATGATCACCTCTTTATTGAAGTGGCTAGAGATGGCCGTTGTTTTTGTGGGGAGGTTTTCTTGCTCTACTGACTAGGCTTGAGTCTTAGACATGTCGTTCGACAATCTGGTCATGGATTTGACATTGGATGTCATGGACTTTTCCATCATGTGTCAAAATTTTATTGATAAAATAAAGCTTTGCACACGACAAATAACCAGTGCTCGTGAGCAGCCAACGTAAACATTAACATGTCTTCGAGAGATGGAGGCGTAGCGTTCGTGGATGTCTGCCTATCTACGAGAGATGAAAGCGGCCTTGGAGCATGAACAGAGGAGTGCCTCATCTTCTTCCACTCTATGCAAGAGCGAGACCAAGCAGTTGTGAAGATAGTTGTTTTGAAGGCTTCACTGGAAGAGGAGCAAAAGCATTTCAAGGACTTGGAGGAAATAGCTTCTGCTCTCAAAAGTCCAAAAAGAAGCTTTGATAGTTGAGTGCAACGCTAAGGCAGGCAGGAGATTTGCCATCATAGCACGAGACCACGCAGATGCCTCAAAAAGAGAAGCTATTAATGCTCTTCGTAAGTGGAAGCTGAACGCTATGATGCGGTAGAGTTTATTGCAGCCAATACGAAGGCACTAGCAATTCTGGAGGTAGAAACAGCTTGCAGAGAGCTAGCCCTTTTGCAATGGGTCAGTGAGCTGGAAGCTAGGTCCAGTAGGAAATAGGCTCTTTGAAAGCTTAGTATGTTGTTGCCGTCTTATTGATCCATCAAGAGTGTTTGGAGACACTAGTAGGAGAGCTGGAGTGTCAAGAGATGTTATGCAGTAAATTGTTGACTGCTTTGGGTGCAGTTTTGAGTCCTATTAAAGACAGGTTCCTAAAAAGTTTTCGGACAAAGATATCTAGGACGTAAATCTGAAAGATCCAGATGAGGATATGTAAAACAATTCTATTTTGATCAGATTTCTTAATTTTGTGCATCCTTTGTTTGTTTTTCAATTACTTGTACAACTATAAATCGCATCATAGCAGTCTTTAAGACTACACTGCACTTTGTCATGAACGACTTTATGGAGTAAAGGCTGCACTTTGTCATGAGCGGCTTTATGGAGCCAGGTGGTTTACTAGACTACACTTTGTCATGAACGACTTTATAGAGCCGAATGGTTTACTAGACCACACTTTGTCATGAACAACTTTATGGAGCTGGGTGGTTTACTAGACCACGCTTTGTCTTGAATGACTTTATGGAGTCGTTACTGGACCACATTTTTTCTTGAACAACTTTACTGAGCTGAGCAATTTACTAGACTAAACTTTTTCTTAAATGCCTTTATGGAGAAGAGTGGTTTACTAGACTGCACTTTGTCTTAAACAACTTTGTGTAGCTGTGTGGTTTACTAGACTGCACTTTATCATGAATGGCTTTGTGGAGCTAGGCGATTTACTAGACTACACTTTGTCTTGAATGACTTTACAAAGCCAGGCAATTTACTAGACGCCTTGAACAACTTTATAAAGCTAGGCAGTTTACTGGACTGCACTTTTACTTTGGAAACAAAAACGATTATAGGAGTTGGATAGGTTTTTTGAAAAGAAAAACTTCTTTGTTATTTACTGTTGTTTAATTGACATGCATCAAAAGGATAAATATTTTTAATTGACTTACTACATCCTTAGGGGCTTGACGTTCCATGTTTGTGAAATGCAGCTCTATAATCTATAGGCTCTGTTTCCTAGGACTTCGATAGGGCCCTTTCCAAGAGTGAGCAAGTTTCTCTTTTGTACTAGTGAGGTTGCCGATAGACCTTCTTGTAGGACTAGGTCTCTTTCTCTGAAATCCTGTGTCCTGATCCTTCAGTTATAATATTGTTTGACTTGGGCTTGATGTTGGGCCATCCTTGCTTGGGCATTGAGCTTTGCTTCCTTTAACAGGTCCAAATTTGTTTCCAATGCCTCATCATATAGCCTAGGATCGAAGTTCCTTGTTTAGGCGGTGGGAATTTGTAATTCTATTGGAATCACAGCTTCAGATCCGTATATTAGTATGAACGGTAGTGCCCATAATACTTTTGAAAGCTCATGGTATCAACTACTTCCTGATCCCTCCATCTTCTTCCTTAACTCCTTTACAACGCTTTTATTTTTGGCTTCTACCTTTTCGTTAGTTTGTGGATGAGTCGCTAAGCAGAATTTTTGTTGGATTCCATAGGAGGTGCAAAACTCTCAGAATGACTTTTCTTCAAATTGTGTTCCTTTATCTGTGATCAATACCTCTAGAACTCTGAACCTGCACGTTATGCTTCCTATGATGAAGTTTTTGGCCTGTTTAGTTGAAATAGATCAAGTAGCCTTGATTTCTGTCCATTTTGTGAAGTAGTATATAGCCATAAATATGTATTTCCTTCTCCTTATTGCTGGTATAAGTCCTCGGTTTGTTGAATGTGCGCTCAGAGCATGATTGCCCAGAAACATTCTATAAGTATGGACCGTAAGACTGACTTGCAGTCCTATTCCCATTTGATCCCCAGTTACATTGGTAGCCAGGTTCGAGCTATTGTATGGATGTTGCGGGAAGATTCCCCCAAGGTTACTCCTAGTGATTATCTCTTCCTAGAATTTCTTTTATTTTTGTGCAATCTATTACGTCATTTGGTTATTCGTCTCCCTTAGCTGATCCAACAGCTTCCCTACTACTACTGCACCATTATTCTTGTTTGATGCGGAGGGTGAGCTGTCACCTACAATG
The DNA here is from genome assembly GCA_036873735.1 of Pouteria campechiana. NCBI lineage: Eukaryota > Viridiplantae > Streptophyta > Magnoliopsida > Ericales > Sapotaceae > Pouteria > Pouteria campechiana. Next base: position 13,285 of record JAYJMB010003174.1, read on the forward strand.
AGATATGGGGGAGCATTTATGTTGCCTTGATTTTCATTTGATATCTCTTGGCTTGCCTGAACATTTCTATAGACGACGCCAATGTTTAGGTTGAGCCCAAATCGATCTTCTGGATGACCTTCGGTAAGCGTCCTGCAAAACTAAGAAAGCATTAGAGGACGTCGGGGGTATTCCCAAAGTGAGCACTATAATGCTCAAGTTAGTAAATGAGACTCTTTGAAAGAGTATGTAATAGTAATGAGTGCTTATGGTCTTTAGGGGGTACATACCTAGTCCTTTCATACTTGAGTATGAGTGAATTATGTACATAGGGATCTATATAATCTATATATAGATGAGATCCTGTGTTCTAGGAATCGTGTGTAGGTAGTTCCCAGGTTTATCCTAGAAACTTCGGTAGCATATTTTTTTATCAGATACGGTTTGACGTGATGGGATGCTAGCTGTAAAATAGACATCCACTGTTAGAGTTTCCTAACACTTTATACCCAAGATTATCCTAAAATATAATGTAGACCCCTACCATGATTTTGGTTCTCAACCATTCATTACATGCCGACATCTAGGAGTACAACTCTTCGTCTTCTTTTTTATCCGAGAGGAACGTATCCGGCGAGGAAAATGACCTGTCGAAGACTCTTTACATGCCCATGGTCACCAAAGTGACTTTCTATTTTTTCCACAGGTTTTGCCAAAATCATCTATATCATCATCTCTATCTCTCTTGACATTTCCGACCATCCAAACACAAGGTTTTCGTAGTGGATTCTTTCCGAGCATAGACGATGCATCAAATTGCCTTTCATCTAATTGATGTGATGCGCAATGACATTTGCGTTCTCCTTTTCGCTTGTCATTCACCTTTTTTCCACATAATAAAAGACACTGTTGATGGCCTAGTTCATTGACTAAGGGGCCGAGGTTGACAAATTGGTAACATCCGGACAAAATAGATTTAATTGATGGCTCGGATCATTGCCTTGCATTTGAAGACGACGAACTAGCCATCCAGCCAATCATGTCGCCCTGTCCTGCAAACTAAAAGGTCAGAGGCCACTAGACGTCACTATGCGGTTCACTTAAGTTAAATCACCTTTTTCATTTTCC
>JAYJMB010003175.1:0-14389 GCA_036873735.1 Pouteria campechiana
GTTTCATGTTTAGACTTCTGAAATAGTCTTTTATTGAGAACTATCAATCTTTAGAAGTTTGAAAATAGTTTTCAATGTTCTAAAGTTGCCCAATAAAAATAAATTCCTAAAACTATAAGGAATCATAAAAAATATATTATTTTACAAACATATTCAGAGTGCATTTCATTCCTCTAGATGATTCTCTTAGCCTTTTTATAGCTTTAAAAGCAAGAAATTATAGTCAAACATATTATAAATGGTGAATTAATGTAGTTAAGCGAAGAAAATATCAAAGTTCAAAAGTCTAAAGTTACAACCTCAGAGTTTCTAAAGTAGGAAATGTTTATAATGATTAGATTGTAACGCATATCAAAGTGCTGAAGTTATTACTTCAGAATTCTAAAATAGGTTAAATTTTGAAAAATTCCATCCGATGCGTTTCAAAGGTCTAATGTTTTATGTTTAGACTTCTGAAATAGTCTTTTACTAAGAATTGTCATTCTTCAGAAGTAAGAAAACCATTTGAAATGTTTTGAAGTTGACAAAAAAAATAGATTTCTGAAACTTTGAGGATTCAGATAAAATGTATTATTTTAAAAATATATTCAGAGTGGATTTCATTCCTCTGGATGATTCTATTGACCTTTTTGCAGTTTTAAAAGGTAGAAATGTAATCAAACATATTGTAAATTATAAATTAATATAGGTAAGCTAAAAAAATCTCAAAATTCATAAGTATGAAGTTATGATCTTAGAGTTCTGAAGTTGGCAATGTTTAAAATGATTGGAATGTAACACACATCAAAGTGCTAAAGTTATTATTTTAGAATTCTTAAATATGCTAAATTTTGATAAATTGTGTCATGCAGGTTTAAGAGGTCTAAATTTTTATGTTCAAACTGCAAAAATAGTCTTTAGCTAAGAATTGGCTCTCTTTAGAAGTCTGAAAACTGTTTGCAACATTCTCAAGTTGGCAAAAAAATCGTATTTCTAAAATTACAAGGATTCATTAAAAAAATGTATTATTTTAGAAACATATTCAAAGTACATTTGATTTCTCTAGATGATCCTCTTAGCCTTTTCACACTTTTAAAAATAAGAAATTATACTCAAACATATTTTAAAAGTTGAATTAAAGTAGGTATGCTAAGAAAATCTTGAATTTCAGAAGTCTAAAGTTACAACCTGTAATTTTTGAATTAGGCACTGTTTGAAATGATGTAATGTAAAAGTATAATAGTGATAGAGTTATTACATCATAATTCTGAAATAGGCCAAATTTAGAAAAATAGCATCCTACATGTTTCAAAGGTTTAAAGTTTTATGTTTAGACTTATGAAATAGTCTTTTGCCAAGGATTGTTGATCTTTGAAAGTCTGAGAAATATTTTCAAAGTTTTGAAGTTACCCCCAAAAAACCCAATTTCTAAAACTACGAGGATTCAGAAAAAATATATTATTTTAGAAATGTATTGAGGGTGCATTTCATTCATTTGGATGATTCGCTTAGCCTTTTCCTAATTTTAAAAGCAAGAAATTATACTTAAACATATTATAAATGGTGAATTAATGTTGGTAAGCTAAGAAAATATCAAAGTTAAGAAGTTTGAAGTCAAGTCTTTAGATTTCTAAAGTAGGAAATGTTTGTAATGATTAAAATGTAACGCGTATCAGATTGCAGATGTTATTACTTTAGAATTCTCAAATAGGCTAAATTTTTAAAAATTCCATCCCGCTCATTTCAAATGTCTAATGCTTTATGTTCTAACTTCTGAAATAATATTTTGCTAAGAATTTTCATTCTTCAGAAGTCTAAAAACCATTTGAAATGTTCCGAAGTTGGCAAAAAAATTCAGATTTCTGAAACTATGAGGATTCAGAAATAATGTATTATTTTAAAAATAAATTCAAAGTGCATTTCATTCCTCTGGATGATTCTCTTGGCCTTTTCCCAATTTTAAATTATAATCAAACATAATAATAATTATAAATTAATATAGGTAAGCTAAAAAAATCTCAAATTTCATAAGTATGAAGTTACGACCTCGAATTCTGAAGTAGGCAAGGTTTGAAATGATTAGAATGTAACACACATCAAAGTGTTGAAGTTATTACTTTAGAACTCTAAAATAGGCTAAATTTTAAAAAATTCCATCGTATGCATTTCAAAGGTCTTATGTTTTATGTTTAGACTTTTGAAATAATCTTTTGCTGAGAATTGTCATTCTTCAGAAATTAGAAAACCATTTTAAAGGTTCTGAATTTGAAAAAAAAATTAAATTTCTGAAACTTTGAAGATTCAAAAAAAAATGTATTCTTTTAAAAATATATTTAGAGTGCATTTCATTCCTCTGGATGATTCTCTTAGCCTTTTCATAGTTTTAAAAGCTAGAAATGTAATCAAATATATTATAAATTATAAATTAATATAGGTAAGCTAAAAAAATCTCAAATTTCATTAGTATGAAGTTACTATCTCAGAGTTCTAAAGTTGGCAATGTTTGAAATGATTGGAATGTGATGCACAAAAAGTGCCAAAGTTATTACTTTGCAATTTTTAAATATGGTAAATTTGGATAAATTATGTCTTGTGCATTTAAGTGGTCTAAAGATTTATGTTCAAATTATATAAAAAGGTCTTTTGCTAAGAATTCGCATTCTTCAGAAGTCTAAAAAGTGTTTGAAATGTTCTCAATTTGGCAAAAAAATCTGATTACAAAAACTATGAGGATTCATATAAAATATTTTATTTTACAAACGTATCTAAAGTGCATTTGATTTGCTAGATGATTTTCTTGGCTTTTTCGCCCTTTTAAAAGTAAGAAATTCTACTCAAACATACTGTAATGTTGAATTAAAGTAGGTTAGCGAAGAAAATCTTGAATTTTAGAAGTTTGAAGTTACGACCTCTGATTTATTAAGTAGGCAATGCTTAAAATGATGTAATGTAAGCATATAAGAGTGCTAGAGTTATGACTTCATAATGAAATAGTCTAAATTTGGAAAAATTGCAACTTGAATGTTTCAGAGGTGTAAAGTTTTATGTTCAGACTTATGAAAGTCTTTTATGTTCGAGAGTCTGAAAATTGTTTTCAAAGTTCTAAAGTTACCCAAAAAAATTAAATTTCTAAAACTATGAGGATTCAAAACAAAAATATCATTTTACAAACATATTCAAGGTGCATTTCATTTCTTTGGATGATTCTCTTAGCCTTTTCCTGGTTTTAAAAGTAAGAAATTCTACTCAGACATATTATAAATGGTGAATTAGTGTTGGTAACCTAAGAAAATATCAAAGTTAAGAAGTTTCAAGTTAAGACCTTAGAGTTTTAAAGTAGGAAATGTTTGTAATGATTGGAATGTAACGTGTATCAGAGTGCAGACATTATTACTTTAGAATTCTGAAATAGGCTAAATTTTTAAAAATTCCACCCCACACATTTCAAAGGTCTAATGTTTTATGTTCTAACTTTTGAAATAATCTTTTGCTCAAAATTGTCATTCTTCAAAAATCTGAAAACCATTTCAAATGTTCTAAAGTTGGCCAAAAAAAAATCAAATTTCTAAAACTTTGAGGATTCAGCAAAAATGTATCATTTTTAAAAATGAATTCATAGTGCATTTCATTCCTCTAGATGATTCTCTTGGCCTTTTCCCAATTTTAAAAGCTAGAAATTGTAATCAAACATATTTTAAATTGTAAATTGATATAGGTAAGCTAAAATATTCTCAAATTTCATAAGTATGAACTTATGACCTCCAATATCTGAAGTAAGAAATGTTTGAAATGATTGGAATGTAATGCACATCAAAGTGCTAAAGTTATTACTTCAGAATTCTGAAATATGCTAAATCAGGATAAATTATTTCTTGCACATTTAAGTGGTATAAAGATTTATGTTTAGATTACCGAAACAGTCTTTTGATAAGAATTAGTATTTTTCAGAAGTCTAAAAATCGTTCGAAACATTCTCAAGTTGGCAAAAAAAATCACATTTCAAAAACTATGAGGATTCATAAAAAATGTAATATTTTTCAAACATATTCAAAGTACATTTGATTTCTATAGATGATTCTCTTGGCCTTTTCGCACTTTTAAAAGTAACAAATTCTAATCAAACATATTGTAAATGTTGAATTAAATTAGGTAAGTTAAGAAAATCTTGAATTTCAGAAGTCAAAAGTTACGACCTCTAATTTCTTAAGCAGGTGATGCTTGAAATGATGTAATCTAAGTGTATAACAGTGCTAGAGTTATGACTTCATAATTAGGAAATAGTCTAAATTTGGAAAAACTGCATCTTACACATTTTAGAGGTATAAAGTTTTATGTTCAGACTTATAAAATAGTCTTTTGTTGAGAATTGTCAATCTTTGAATGTCTGGAAATGGTTTTAAAAGTTCTAAAGTTGCCCAAAAAGATCAGATTTCTAGAATTACTAGGACTAAAAAAAATATATTATTTTACAAACATATTCAGGGTGCATTTTATTCCTTTGGATGATTCTCTTAGCCTTTTCTTGATTTTAAAAGCAAGAAATTCTACTCAAGCAAATTGTAAATGGTGAATTAATGGTGGTAAGTTAAGAAAATATTGAAGTTAGAAAGTTTGAAGTTAAGACCTTAGAGTTTTGAAGTAGGAAATGTTGGTAATGATTGGAATGTAAAGTGTATCAAGTTTAGATGTTATTACTTTAGAATACTGAAATAGGTTAAATTTTGTCTAATGTTTTATGTTCTAACTTCTGAAATAATCATTTGCTGAGAATTGTCATTCTTTAGAAGTCTGAAAACCATTTCAAATGTTCTAAGGTTGGCAAAAAAGATCAAATTTCTAAAACTTTGAGGTTTCAGAAAAAATATATTATTTCAAAAATGAATTCAGAGTGCATTTCATTCCTCTGGATGATTGTCTTGGCCTTTTTCTAGTTTTAAACGCTAGAAATTGTAAACAAACATATTATAAATCATAAATTAATACAGATAAGCTAAAAAAATCTCAAATTTCATAAGTATGAAGTTACAACCTCAATTTCTGTAGTAGGCAATGTTTGAAATGATTGGAATGTAACACGCATCAAAGTGCTGAATTTATTACTTCAGAGTTTTGAAATATGCTAAATTAAGATTAATTTTGTCTTGTATGTTTAAGTGGTGTAAATATTTATGTTTAGATTACTGAAATGGTCTTTTAATAATAAATGGCTTTATTCAAAAGTTTAAAAATTGTTTGAAACGTTCTCAAGTTGGCCAAAAAAATTAGATTTCAAAAACTATGAGGATTCATAAAAAAATGTATTATTTTACAAACATATTCAAAGTGCATTTGATTTCTCTAAATGATGCTCTTGGCCTTTTCGCACTTTTAAAAGTAAGAAAATCTAATAAAACATATTGTAAATGTTAAATTAAAGTAGGTAAGCTAAGAAAATCCTCAAGTGCAAAAGTTTGAAGTTACGACCTCTGATTTCTTAAGTAGGTAATGCTTAAAATGATGTAATGTAAGCATATAAGAGTGCTAGAATTATGAATTCATAATTAAGAAATAGTCTAAATTAGGAAAAATTGCATCTTTCATGTTCTAGAGGTGTAAAGTTTTATGTTCAGACTTACGAAATAGTCTTTTGCTGAGAATCATCGATCTTTGAAAGTCTGAAAATCTTTTCAAAGTTCTCAAGGTCCCCAAACAAATTAGATTTCTGAAACTATGAACATTCAAAAAAAGTATATTATTTTACAAACTTATTCAGGGTGCATGTCATTCCTTTGGATAATTTTCTTAGCCTTTTCCCAATTTTAAAAGCAAGAAATTATACTCAAAAATATTCTAAACGATGAATGAATGTTTGTAAGCTAAGAAAATATCAAAGTTAAGAAGTTTGAATATAAGACCTTAGAGCTCTGAAGTAGGAAATGTTTGTAATGATTGGAATGTAACGCGTATCAGAGTGCAAACATTATTACTTTAGAATTTTGAAATAGGCTAAATTTTTAAAAATTCCATCCCGCGCATTTCAAAGGTCTAATGGTTTATGTTCTAACTTCTGAAATAATCTTTTGTTGAGAATTATCATTCTTCAAAAGTTTGAAAATTATTTCAAATGTTCTAAAGTTGGCAAAAAAAAAAATCAAATTTCTGAAACTTTGAGGATTCCGGAAAAATGTATTATTTTAAAAATGAATTTAGAGTGTAATGAATTCCTCTAGATGATTCTCTTGGCCTTTTCCCAGTTTTAAAAGATAGAATTTGTAATCAAACATATTGTAAATTATAAATTAATATATGTAAGCTAAAATAATCTCAAATTTCAAAAGTATGAAGTTACAATGTTAGCGTTCTAAAGTAGGCAATGTTTGAAATGATTGGAATGTAACACGCATCAAAGTGCTGAAGTTATTACTTCAGAATTCTAAAATATGCTAAATCTGGATAAATTGACTTTCACGTTTAAGTGGTCTAAAGATTTATGTTCAGATTACCGAAACAGTCTTTTGATAAGAATTAGTGTTTTTCAGAAGTCTGAAAATCATTTGAAACATTCTCAAGTTGGCAAAAAAAATCAGATTTCAAAAACTATGAGGATTCATAAAAAATGTAATATTTTTCAAACATATTCAAAGCACATTTGATTTCTATAGATGATTCTCTTGGCCTTTTGGCATTTTTAAAAGTAAGAAATTTTTCTAAAACATATTGTAAATATTGAATTAAATTAGGTAAGCTTAGAAAATCTTGAATGTCAGAAGTTGGAAGTTACGATCTCTGATTTCTTAAGCAGGAGATGCTTGAAATGATGTAATCTAAGCGTATAACAGTGCTAGAGTTATGACTTCATAATTAGGAAATAGTCTAAATTTGGAAAAACTGCATCCTACACGTTTTAGAGGTATAAAGTTTTATGTTCAGACTTATTAAATAGTCTTTTGCTGAGAATTGTCGATCTTTGAATGTCTGAAAATGGTTTTCAAAGTTTTAAAAATGCCCAAAAAGATCAGATTTCTAGAACTACTAGGACTCAAAAAAAATGTATTATTTTACAAACATATTCAGGGTGCATTTTATTCCTTTGGATGATTCTCTTAGCCTTTTCTTGGTTTTAAAAGCAAGAAATTCTACTCAAGCATATTGTAAATGGTGAATTAATGCTGGTAAGTTAAGAAAATATCGAAGTTAGAAAGTTTGAAGTTAAGACCTTAGAGTTTTGAAGTAGGAAATGTTTGTAATGATTGGAATGTAAAGTGTATCAAGTTTAGATGTTATTACTTTAGAATACTGAAATAGGTTAAATTTTTAAAATTCCATTACATGTGTTTCAAAGGTCTAATGTTTTATGTTCTAACTTCTGAAATAATCATTTGCTGAGAATTGCCATTCTTTAGAAGTCTGAAAACCATTTCAAATGTTCTAAAGTTGGCAAAAAAAAAATCAAATTTCTAAAACTTTGAGGTTTCAAAAAAAATGTATTATTTTAAAAATGAATTAAGAGTGCATGTCATTCCTCTAGATGATTCTCTTGGCCATTTTCCAATTTTAAAAGCTACAAATTGTAATCAAACATATTATAAATCATAAATTAATATAGGTAAGCTAAAAAAATCTCAAATTTCACAAGTATGAAGTTACAACCTCAGAGTTCGGAATTAGGCAATGTTTGAAATGATTGGATTGTAATGTGCATCATAGTGCTTAAGTTATTACTCCAAAATTCTAAAAAATGCTAAATTTGGATAAATTGTCTTGCGTGTTTAAGTGGTCTAAAGATTTATGTTCAAATTATTAAAAAAGTCTTTTGATAAGAATTGGCATTCTTCAGAAGTTTAAAAATATTTTGAAACATTCTCTAGTTGCCAAAAAAAATTAGATTTCAAAAACTATGAGAATTCATAAAAATGTATTATTTTACCAATGTATTCAAAATGCATTTGATTTCTCTAGATGATTCTCTTGGCTTTTTTGCACTTTTAAAAGTAAGAAATTCTACTCAAACATACTGTAATGTTGAGTTAAAGTAGGTAAGCTAAGAAAATCTTGAATTTCAGAAGTTTGAAGTTACAACCTCTAATTTATTAAGTAGGCGATGCTTGAAATGATGTAATGTAAGCAAATAAGAGTGCTAGAGTTATGACTTCATAATAAAGAAATAGTCTAAATTTGGAAAAATTGCAACCTGCACGTTTTAGAGGTGTAAAGTTTTATGTTCAGACTTATGAAAGTCTTTTGCTGAGAATTGTCGATCTTTGAGAGTCTAAAAATCATTTTCAAAGTTCTAAAGTTACCCAAAAAAATAAAATTTTTGGAACTACGAGGATTCACAAAAGATATATTATTTTACAAATGTATTGAGGGTGCATTTCAATCCTTTGGATGATTCTCTAAGCCATTTTCCAGTTTTAAAAGTAAGAAATTCTACTCAAACGTATTGTAAATGGTGAATTGATGTTGGTGAGCTAAAAAAATATCAAAGTTAAGAACTCTAAAATATAGACCTTAGAGTTCTGAAGTATGAAATGTTTGTATTGATTGTGTAACACATAGGGTGTTAAAAAGTTGGCGAAAAGAACTACATATGTGATTTTTGGCAATTGACCTCAAATGATGTGGAAATAGTGTGAATATGTTCCATTTCATGCACATGATATGTGGTAAGTGATTATTATGATGCTTGAAATGGTTTATGTAAAAGGGGACCATTGGTGATTTTTAAAAGTATGAATTCTAAATTTTAATAACCCTTATAATGGATGGGTTATTAGTTGAGTTTGAGAGTGAGATTTAATTACTTGAATGAGCATTTTGTGAGGATTATGCATGAGAGTAATGAAAAATGAAATGATTACAAGTTTAGTGATGATAAATGAGAGAAAAATTGAAACATTTGGAAGAGAACTAAAGGAGCACAAGTGTATATTGTGAAAATGCTGAATTTGAGAAGGGGGTCATTTGTGATCAAATTTTGATATGTATAATGGACTAATTTGATATAGTGTTTATAAGTTATATATAATGACATTATCTATCCAATGAAAGAAAAATCACTTAATTCCAATATAATATGAGGTAGTTATGATTAATACACTGAAACTGCTCCAAATTACTTAAAAATAAAAGATGAACAAATTAGGTCACTTTATCCAAATTTTTCTCATGTTTGAGTGCTTATTTGGAAAATAATTTTAACATGAAAGTTGTCTCACTTGAATTTATCTTTCCAATGCATCACAAATCAAGTAATTTCGACATTATATGTAAATTTATGCTCAAATTACAAACACTATGTCCTTGCCACAACAAGGCTTTAGAACTACATTTTTTCCCTATCCAATAAGTCGTCACTATGCAAGACTTTCCTCTACTATAGCAAAGGTCCTATGGTGTGTTGTAATATGGAAAAATTTGACTTTTTAAAGCGTTGGCCTGTCCCATTTTCTTATTCCATTCTATTTTTTTTATCCCCTACACCCCAAACCCATGCCCTAGCTTTGTCCAACCCTCATGCCTTTTTAGCTTGGGAAATCCATTGTTTAAGTGGAGAAGCATGCAAGTATGCCCTTAACCTTGAGTTTTAGGATTTTGGATGGTGGGAAATGGAGGTAGCGGTTATTTCTTCCAAGTGGAGTGAGTTAATGGGAGTGTTGGAATTGGATTCTCATTCAAGGATGAAAGACACACCTAGATTCCGAGGTAAGCCAATTCTATTAACAAAAATGGTGATTCTTGTTAACTAGGGTTTCATGTGAACTATTAACAATGATTTTGAGGAAAAAATTTGTAAGGATTCATATATAAAACTCTTGGGGAAATGTTGATTTCATTGGTTAAAATGATTTGGGGCTTGATTGGCATGTAAAATCATGAGTTATGCTTTGCTAGGGTTTCTTACATTTTGTGAATAATAAATTTTTAGGGAATTGGATATGGATTGATGTGAGAGTTGTGGGGAAGATGATTAATTGGTTAATTGTAGTGTTTTCGACATGCTTTAGACATGAGAAACCAAACTATGATGTGATCTATAAAGAAAATAGTAATTTAATTGAATAGTAATTTGGGGATTTCATAAATAATGACATTATGCAATGGTTGAAATGGATTAGGAACTCAGTTAACTTAGTGTTACGGTGAATTCAATGTTAATTGAGTTGTAAAGTGATTGTGTATAACTGAAAATAGAATTTAGAGGTTATGTCTTAATAAAAATGTTAAGTTAAGTAATGTATGTTACATGTTTGACGAATTACTTCAATAAGAAACAAAGTGGGCTTGAATTTGTGATGCAGATGATATACGCGGGGCTAATTAAACTTGGATTTGGAATCAAAGAATTTTAAGAATTATTCTAGTGTGGTGCTATGATTCTACACTAATATAAGTAGGCTCTTTCTTTTAGCTATAAGGAATATTCCATTTATTTAATCAAGCATTTGTATGTTGGTTGGGGATAGTGCATATCCCATATTTGTTTATTGTTGATATGTAGTTAGTTTGGAAATATGAATGTTAGAGATAATGTATATCCCTTGGTTGGAATTACTTAATGTTTTGTTTATAACAAGGTTATCTGATTGTTGGAGAGTAGTGAGGATGGTTTATAGAAATAGTATTGTGACATGTAGAAATCACTAAAGTTGAATAAGTATGTATGAAGTATATTGATATGATTTAATACAATTATTTGAGATTGAATTGATAATGTAAATGAGGGTTTCATGAGTATTGATTATGATTATTTGGATATGAAATTATGTGTTGGTTGTGAACATGTTATTTTAATTCATTATTATTTTTGAATCATGATCGCTTACTCAGTTGCTCAAACTCATGCCTTCTTATTTATATTTTTAGTTGGCAGGTCAAGAAACGGAACCCAAAGATTATAATCATGATTATATTTTACAAAAAATGTCTGTGTGGTATTGTAATGTGAAATTGGAAAGTTGTATGTAATTGTATAATTGCATTCAAGAGTTATATACAATCAGAATTGTATAATTGTAGTGGAAATATTTCAATTAATGTATGGCATGTCATAGATATGGATATTTGATGTTGTATTAGAATGTTATGATCCCAATTTTGTATACTGTCACCATGATTCAGGCTGATCTTGGGCTGTGGGAGTGTGGGTGTGTGTTTTAGAGGTTATGTTATTATTTTATTTTATTTGATGAATATTATACAAGATTGAATGGATGAAATTCTAAGCAGGCTCTGCCGGATTTTGGGCAGAGCACCCCACCTTAAAAGTGGAGAAATCTCAGTGAAATGTAGAGGAAAATGTAGCATCATGCCCCAGAAAGCAAGGCATGACAAAATGGTATTAGAGCCTAGGACTTATCTATGTGATAAGTCCTAGACTCTAAGTGATAAACCCAGGATCATGATGGCTATAAGATATTAGTAACAGAGATAGGAAATAAAATGCCTAAGGATAAGTTGATCATGATTTGAAAACGTAGGAGAACATTAGTTATGGGTGATAGGAAGGCGTGAGAAAGAAAAGAAAGGTCAAGTAAATGATAATTATGTGGGGATATGATCATGCGTAATTGGTATGAATGAAATTTGATATTCATAAAAGATGAATTTTGAAAAGACTATAGAAGCATTGTAATAGCATAAGCATGATTAAAATGAGTAATTATATCGATGACAATTATATGTTATGATTAGAGTGGCTCAGGGAAGTGTGGTGATGGTGTAGGAAAGCATAATTGGATGTTTACATATTTTGGATATTGAACTAGTTTTAATTTTGTTTATTAGATTGAATTGTAATAGAATCAACTGTATGAACCTTTATGGGTTATTTGATGAATTCAAATTGAGATGGTATGGTGTAATATGATTTCCAAATGTTTATCTATGTTTTGTTGGATTATAGATTTAATTCAGAATTGAATAAATGTTGTAATGAATTATATGTTAGACACTTTGTGGATTCCTTAATGAAGTTTTGATAGAATAACTTTGTTATGAATGAATAACTTTGCTTGTGGATATGTTGAGTTGAATAAATAGTTATGTGGGCCATGATGGTGTTGATTGACATTGGGTTCACTAAGGTTGAATTGGATTGTGTTTATTGAAATTATGTTAAATAATTTTTTTTGTGAGCAATTAAATTGAATAAATGATTGGATAGGGATAGTGGTTATACTATTTGTTGACTATTTAGGCTATTGTAAAGTGTTGATGTTATGAATTGGGATGGATAAAAGTACAAATTAGTTCAAAGGTTATTCATCTAGCCATTTGTGGAATTGTCATGTTATGATGATACTGTGTTATATGATAAAATAATGTGAATTGTGATAAAGGAATTTATGTATTCCCCTATGGAATTGATATTGAATGTTGTTATTAGCCCAGGTTACTTGTACTAATGAATTAATGTGGTTTGCGTTTGAGTTTAGCTAATTGATCAGAAATTGAGATATGCTTTAATAGTGATTGGGAATTTGAAGCATGCTTGGAATGGAAATGAGAATGGAATGTATACTCAACTTTAGATCTAGATATCAACATCATTTGTTTGGAATTGAACTTGGAATCGATATTATTCATTTGAATTTAACTTTGGATGCCTACTAGAATAGTATTTGTGTGAAATTGGGTTAGGCTATTTAATTGAGGTGTGGAAATTTTGTTAATTGATTAAGGCTTGGATAATTGACAATTTGATTGAGGCTTGGATGCATGAATGAGGTGCACACTTGGAATAGTATGCCTCTTGGAATAGAATTGATATGTACTAAGGATGCCTGCTAGAATATGATCATTATGTATTTGAGCTTTGTGTGCCTATTAGGATGGCTCCTTTGAATCTATCCAAAAATGGATTATGTTGCCTATTCTATCAGACTATTGGACTGACACAGCTTGACAGGGGGCCACCCATCCTGTCCAATTAGAAAATGACACAACACCCTTGAGGTGATAGCTACTAGGGTGGTAGTATGGTGGCATTTGTGTGTCATTCAGGATATTCATGATATTGATGACATCCATTACATTCATGACATTCATAACATTCATGGCATTCAGGATATTCATGATATTGATGACATCCATTACATTCATGACATTCATAACATTCATGGCATTCATGACATTCATAGCATATGTAACAATTGGTGATGCTATGTCCACTTAATAATGACAGAGTCCACTTTGTTGATAGCCTCCCGAGCATGGTCCTTGTTGGTAACAGGCAAATGAAAGTATGAGATGTAGAGTTGATTGGATCTACACTCTTAGTTAGAAATTTTTGGTTATTGTTTATATTAGCCACATGATAGTAGTTCCATTTGATGTATGAGAATTGTTTTATTGTATGCACATCATAAACATGCACGATAAGCCATCTTTTGTGGAAAATTTTGTGTTAGATGATTGGAACGGTTATTATGAGAAAAGATGAATTGGAAAAATGGTTTATCGGGACATATGTTCTTATTGATATTGAGTATCATGATGATGCAAATCTGGATAAATAAGGCATTTGGAGGTTATCTAGATTAAATTATAATTATACTATGGTACACTCCATAATTTGAAGAGATTAAGTAATAATATTAAACACTAAATTGGAAATTGATTAGATGATTAGAAAATCAATGTAAGATAATTGAAATATTTTAGCATGATTGAATAGTAACTTGGTGGTACCCATTGTAAATGGCAAGTCTTGTATGGGTAAAATAACGTTTAATGCTACTGTTGAGAGGAATGTATGATTACCTTGAATTCTTTAGATAAGGAATTATGTACATAAATGTTTCTATTAGCTAATGATAGTTTGTAAATATTTAGGTTATATGATCAGAAAGTCATAGCTTGCACTATATATCATATGGATACGGATCCACAAGTTCTGATTTGATTATAAATTTGAGACATTAATGAAAATTACTTGATCCTGAAAGTTTCAAGGATGAAACTTTTTGTAAGGAGGGAGTTTGTAACACTTGGGGTGTTAAACAGTTGGCGAAAAGAAAGAATAGGTGATTTTTGGCAATTGACCTCAAATGATGTGGCGAATAACATGAATATCATGCATATGATATGTGGTAAGTGATTATTATGATTTTTGAAGTGGTTTATGTAAAAGGGGATCATTGGAGATTTTTAAAAGTATGAATTCTGAATTTTAATAACCCTTATAATGGATGGGTTATTAGTTGAGTTTGGGAGTGAGATTTAATTACTTGAATGAGCATTTTGGGAGAATTATGCATGAGAGTAATGAAAAATGAAATGATTAAAAGTTTAGTGATGATATATGAGAGAAAAAGTGGAAATTTGGAAGAGAACTAAAGGAGCACAAGTGTATATTAATGAGAATGCAAAATGTCATATTTTATTCTCCTAATACTTCATCTTTTGCACCTATTTGATTCCTAAATAT
>JAYJMB010003176.1:0-58020 GCA_036873735.1 Pouteria campechiana
TTTTGTTGTATGGTAATTGGAAAATTCCCATCTTATGTATATTAAAATTGTAATTAATTTATGTCTCATAATGTATAATTGTAATTTATAGTCATGTCAATGTAATATTGCAGTGTGAGTTGTATGGTGTATTTGGAATGAAAATTATATGGTGGTGTGGTGGATTCGTTATCATCATGATGCAGCCGCGATCCTAGGGGAGCCTATGGAGTTATAAGGATGTTGTGTGGATGACTGGAGAAATATTGGAGTGTATAATTTTTACTTTTATTAATTATAAAAAAAATGTATCATAATATGTGATGAATGGTTGTACCTAGGTGGACAGCCCTATTTTCAAGGGAGATCTGTCCAATTTACGGTAGAAATTAGGTCAACAAAAAAAATATATCAAACCAACCCACCCTGGAGGTGGGAAAATCATGGTATTATCATGTACAGTTATGGTATAAAATGGAGTAACGGCCCTAGGAGGTTGGGGCATTACAACTACCTACCCAAGATCGGAACTAATTATGATGGCAATCTACCTTCCTCGAATAATACAATTCCAATCACAAAAATATAGTTAATTTAATATGACATGCCATATATTGGATTATACATCATGTGAAATCTTTTGAATACAATTCTAAAATTACACAACCCAATTACCTTTCCAATTCATACTAATACAAGAAAATCATCTTCAAATATTGCTCCTAGTCCATAATCAATAGTTGGGCTTCATTGCTTGACATGTTTACTAAAAAAATAGAATAAGAAAGTGTAAGTCTGGGTAACTCAGTAAGTAGGCAAAAATAATAATAATCAATCTAAAATTTACATAATTCAATCCAACCATGATTATAAACTTAATAAGCCAATCATACTATGAGGACCAAGTCCTCATTGTTTCAATACAATACGCTATGCCCCTCAAGCATATATGATCATAACCATGCCATTCAGGCACCTTATCACATCATTCTATCA
Organism: Pouteria campechiana; assembly: GCA_036873735.1. Taxonomy (NCBI): domain Eukaryota; kingdom Viridiplantae; phylum Streptophyta; class Magnoliopsida; order Ericales; family Sapotaceae; genus Pouteria; species Pouteria campechiana. The sequence continues at coordinate 976 of JAYJMB010003176.1, forward strand.
CATACAAATCATGAAATGACTTCATATTCCATCAATATATACATTTACTCATATACAATAAAATAATTAATCAAGAATAATCCTTATCCCCTTGAACCTTCAATTCATACATTCACATCACTACCATAGAAATCTTGGGATACTTACTATCCCTATCAATTCATACAATAAAAACACATCCATATAAGGCGTACTATGCAACTCAAATAGGGGATATTCTCTACCCCTCTCATCTAGGCATCCATAAACAAGATCAATTATTGTCATACATAAAGATATGGGATATTTTTTATCCCCAATAATCAATTTTTTATCTCATAAAAGATATACCAATCAAATTAGGGAATACTAACCCCTTCAATCCATATGTACACATTACCTCACACAATGCCATATTCATGGGATATTTCATATCCCATCACATTCACATACTCATATAGTATAGTGATCATAAAGAAACCCATTTAATACATAATCAAGGGATGCGCATTATCCCAAACATTTATATTTTCATAAAATTTAATAAATAAACATCAATCCATATCGAAATATGAGATATCCAATGTCATCATTCATGCATACATGCTCGGATACAACCAATAAGATAACTACTATCCTATCTAGCAATATAATCAATAATAAAGGAGCCTACTTACCTTAATGGAGAACACTTGCACAAATCCTCAAATTCCAAAATTCTTGATTGATGCTCAAGTGACCCTACACATAAAACTATTCCCTTTATTTACGAGGACAACATTAATCAATTCATCTCAAGCCAATGAATTGCTCTTTTCTAGATACTATAATTTGTCAAATAATAAGTTTATGTAATCATGTATCTTCTCTTGGAAGCATCACATCATACATGTACCATACATAACCATTAGTCCCCACAAGGGTGTAGTAGATTACTTGTATTATCAATGTTACACCACTCGTGAAATCTTTTGAATACAATTCTACACTTACACACCTAGATTACCTTTCCAATTCATACTAATACAAGAAAATCATCTTCAAATATTACTCCCAAACCCCAAGCAATAGTTGGGCTTCATTAATTGACTTGTTTACAAAAAAAATAGAATAAGAAGGCATGAGTCCGGGCAACTCAATAAGTAGGCAAAAATAATAATAATCAATCAAAAATTTATATAATTCAATCCAACCATGATTATAAACTTAATAAGCCAATCATACTATGCGGACCAAGTCATCATTGTTCTAACACAATACTCTAAGCCCCTCAGGCATTTCCCATCATAATCATGCCATTCAGGCACCGTATCACATCATTCTTTCATATACAAATCATGAAATGACTTCACATTCCATCAATATATACATTTTTCCTCACGTACAATAGAACAATTAATCAGAGGATAATCTTATTCCCATGAATCTTCAATTCATACATTCACATCACTACCATAGAAATCTTGGAAAACTTACTATTCCTATCAATCCATGCTAAAAACACATCCATACAAACAGGGGATATTCTCTATCCCTCTCATGTAGGCATCCATATGCAAGAATAATTATTATCATACATAAAGATATGAGATATTCTCTATCCCCAATATTCAAATGTTTATCTCATGAAAGATATACCAATTGAACTAGGGAATGCTACTCCCTTTAATCCATATATAGACACTGCCTCGCACAATGCCATATTCATGGGATATTTCATATCCCATCACATTCACATACTCATATAGTATAGTGATCATAAAGAAACCCATTTAATACATAATCAAGGGATGCGCATTATCCCAAACATTTATATTTTCATAAAATTTAATAAATAAACATCAATCCATATCGAAATATGAGATATCCAATGTCATCATTCATGCATACATGCTCGGATACAACCAATAAGATAACTACTATCCTATCTAGCAATATAATCAATAATAAAGGAGCCTACTTACCTTAATGGAGAACACTTGCACAAATCCTCAAATTCCAAAATTCTTGATTGATGCTCAAGTGACCCTACACATAAAACTATTCCCTTTATTTACGAGGACAACATTAATCAATTCATCTCAAGCCAATGAATTGCTCTTTTCTAGATACTATAATTTGTCAAATAATAAGTTTATGTAATCATGTATCTTCTCTTGGAAGCATCACATCATACATGTACCATACATAACCATTAGTCCCCACAAGGGTGTAGTAGATTACTTGTATTATCAATGTTACACCATTCATGTTCAACACTCTTAGTATAATAACAACTTCATTAGCAATGAATTACACCTTAAAATGATAATCCTTCATTCAATTCCAGTGAGTTCTTAGGGTTTCAATCAAACCCTTTTAACTTAATTTATGGCTCACATGGGCATTTCATCAAACATATTTTATATGCCTTAATTTATAACCTTTCTATAAAGAATTCAAGGGAATTTCCTTTCCAACCATATATACTCATCATACCCATGATTAGTAGCTTAATAACCATAAAAAATAGGTTGATTAAATCTTTGATTTAAGTAATTTATTTTTTAATTACCTATACACAAAAGCCCCTTTTTAACCTCTACTTAGGTCATAGTCCAAAATTTGATTTCTCACCCTCAAACAAGTCCCAACACATCATAATTCATGTATTAACCAATTTTCCCCATGATTCTTAAAGCAATTCAATCATTTTCCCCCAAAAATTACTATTCAAAAAACCCTACCAAGCATAAAATCCAAATTCGGTTGGAGAAAGATGACTTACCACCAATTCCAAGCATGGTTTCCACCCATGAATGAGGTTGGAAGCTTTAATCTCCAATTTGCTCCCTCCAATTGCTGGAATCTAAATTTCCATAAATTTTACATAACCTAAATTGATAAATATTAGGTTTAAATACAAAATAAATTGGTTAACTAGCTAGGAAAGGTGATTTCCTAGCTAAAATGGCAATAAATCCATGTCTAAAGGGTTAGGTTTTAATTCTAGGGCATGGGGGAAGAAGAAGAACCAAAAAATGAAAAAAAACCAAGCAAAAATAGCTTAAAAAGCCTAAAAACTGATTATTGCATCACTAGTGCCACGACCCCAGATTTCGGTGCCACGACATCAAAATCCCCGCCTTATCAATAACCCGGCGCCCAACCTACTTCCAGCCAAAAGTGGTCTTGGTATTTCATCTATAACTTCCTCATACTATGTATGAATAAAGTGATTCTTAATGGGTTAAAAAGATAATTTCAAGATCTACAACTTTTATGTTGATAAATATTTCTAATTTAGCCTAGATTGTAAGTCGTTTGGCTTCAAAGTAATGCCTTTTGTTTCAATATAATATAAAGATTTAGAGATAGCTATAGTATTTTAGCTCTAAATTTCTCATTCTATATCTAAATCACATGATTCTTAATGCATTGAAAGTTAATTTAAAGAGATATAACTTTTGTGTTGAAAAATTTTCCTAAATCATCCATCTTCCATGCCAATAAAGGGATACAAGTGACTCCTAAATCATATTTAGCCTCATACTCTTATGCACTTATGTTGAAAGCACAAATTAACTTTAAATTTTCAAATTAGTTCATATCTATCATACAATATTTTCCAAAAATTTCCCTTATTTTAATGCCTAAGGTGTTACATATTTGAAGATTGAAGCTCTTGGCCTAGGGATGCAAGGATTTGTGGAAGGTGTTAAGCTCAATCCCCTTACTTCTTTAACCTTTGAAATATCCCTAAGCTTCTCCTTAAATAGATCTTCAAAATCTTGGCCATTGGAGAAGATGGATTGCATTTATAAAGCTAGCAATGTTCAGATTTTTGACCATTATGAGTCGGTAGGTGGCTGGGATAATCAGCTGGGTGCTAGGTGATATGATAGGCGGTATGTCCAAGCAGCTATAGTCTCTTTCTGGAAAAATTTCCAGATGCATCTTGTTGTCCATCCACGGGCGGCTGGGCCAAGTGGTTGTGGAACAGGAGATTTGCATGGGCAGTACATGAACTGGTAGGTAGCATCTTTAGAAGAAGTTATTTGTTAGAAGATGGTAGGTAATATCCACAAGCTGCTACTCCAAGCAACTGTGGTCCTGCACTCAACATTTCTATGCTTTGCCATTTTTGATACCTTGAAAATTTTGATTAGTTTCTCAAATATGATTATCCACAATAATTTTTCATAAAATTTTCAAGCATGAATAGACAATTTGAATCATGTTTTAGATAGACTCACTTAAGCATAATCTCTTTTTCATGTAATGAGTATCTTTATGAATCACACTTTTAATTACATATTATATTTTCAATAAAGATTTAAAATGATGACTCTATCAAGCATATAATTTTGTTTAATCAAAAACTTATTCATGATCCAACATTTCGCAATATGATAAACAAGGTTAATGCACAATGGATCATGATGATTTCTTCATTCTCTAAAATAATTAATTTTATGTAATATGCTTGAACACAAGATATTGCAATAGTGAGCGTTCATGCGAAGAATATCTTTCTCTATTTCAAGCTTCCTATACTAAATTCATCATTAGCATAAGTAAGTTTTGTTATCATCAAAATCATATACAATAAACTTAACAATCTCCCCTTTTTTATGATGACAAAACTTAAAGACTTGTAATTGCAAACTCCCCTTATCTAATCAAAATTTATAATCCTATGGAGTTTGATAATTTATCATCATGACATCATATAGTGTCTTCACTAAAGTATTAGTCATGATAGGCCAATTTCTTCCCAAAATAAGTCTTTCTATCTATACTTATCCCCCTTTTTGGCAACATCAAAAAGGTTCTTGTAATTTTAGATAAGAGACAAAACTCCCCTTCATTGTGGTCATGATGTTTAAGGTTGCAAGGTGCTCCCCCTGACTTGTTGGGTCCCTTAAAAGGACACAAACATAAAGAAACTTATGGGGATGCAAAGAAATGAATGGCTAGTTGTTGGATTCCATACCAAGCATAATTATGATCATGAAATGAGATATACTTATTGATATTATAGGCATCATTCAAATATTGTATAAATCTCTTTGAAGACTTAGGGAAAACTCTAGAAATAGAAAAATCTTCTTGATTTATCCCTTGATGATACAAAGTGTTGGTTTTCAGGGAGTATGGCTGCATAATGAAATCTTCCATTTAAGTTTTACACAAATAGTCATCAAGATCATTGAAACAATCATCAAGCTAAGTAATTATATATATAGGGATCAAATCAAAATTCAAACAAATGTACTTGAATGTTATGGAGAGAATAGATTTTCATCAATATGAAGGACAACATTCAAAATGCCTAGGTCAAATATTTTTTAAGTTCTTCTTTCTAGAAATGGTTGTCATAAGATAGAATGCATTTTCATCAGCAAGTAAAATACATATATGTATTTAAAGGCAACATTCAAACATTACATAGCTTTTGTTGAACAATTTCAAACAACTATTGGACATTCATCAAAATCTTAACAGATAAATATGGATTCATTAGTAGCAATTTCATACATTTCATAATACGAAAGAACTATTAAAAAACATTCAAACATTACCATGTAAACAATTGTTAATCATCTATTCATCAGAATCATGTCATATAAGCAATCATTCAACTTATCATATAAATCAAATTTCATAACAAAATTTGACTTCATAATATTTCAACATTGTTCTACCTCATTTTCTCAAAAAATAAGATATTTTCATTAACATTTTTTTATTTTCCCCAAAAACTATACAATAAATAAAAGGAAATTGAAGTCTGTTTAGGAGGTATGAGGATCCACAGAAGGCATAGGTGAAGCATATTCCCCTTGAGTAGCATCTCGGGAAGAAGTGAGCTCCTTAATTGGAAAGGTTGGATCTAGATCTTGGGTGTTGTGAGCTGGAATGGTAGATGAACTAGGATTGGCTCTAGGTGTTGATTGAGAGGTCATATAATGTGAAAGAAGAATGTCTATTTTCTTTTCTATTCTTTGAATGTCCATCATCTCTTCTATTCTTTCCTGTGCTTCCCTCAAATCATCTAACTCTCCTTTTAGCTCTTTTCTTAGCTCTCTCCCCTCTTTCCTCATTTCCTTTACTTCTAAAGGTAGCAAATCATATGCAGATGACCTAGGAATGGTAGCATTAGGTGAAGAGCTAGGAGGTGAGAGCTATCTCTCTCCAGTCGGGCTATTCATGTCCATTGGCTGTTCTTCTTCACCCATTTCTTTTGCTTCCACTTCTTCATGGGATAGTAGTCCTTCTTTTGCTTCTTCTTGTTCTTCACTCTTTTTATCTTCTTCCATTTCTCTCTCATAATTTTTATTCATTTTTTCTATATAGTCTGAAAATTTGATTCTCATTCTCTTCAACAATGTGGCTCCTACCCAATCCTTTTTGAGAGATGACATATGTAGGTTAGATTCTCCATTCAAAGAAACATGGAAATGCTCAAAATTTTGAGTTAGCCACACCTCATATGGAACTATGTGATCTGTTTTTTGTGGCATGTGCTCAAATACAATGAACATTATGTTTGGTAGGAAGACTTTTTGATAGGTGTATATTTTCCATAATACTTTGGCCTCATTTGTTGTTACCTGCTCTATTCCTCCAAGCTTAGGACTGAACATGTTCTCTAACACTTTCCTAAGCATCCTAAGCTCAATGATCAAGTCCCTTATCCTCATGTATGTGAGGATAGATGTGTAAACTGTGTCTGTGGACAAGTTATTGAAAATTTCTTCCTTTTTTAGATTATCTTCATCTTCTATGGTTGTCACACCTAGTATCTCTCCAAGGTGTTCTTCAGGTGATAATATGTGTTCCAAAGCTTATTTTTATGCTTTTCACCATTGACTCATAGGAATTGGTTTTCTAGTTGAAGTAGAAAATGTGTACTAACTCTTTATAAATTGGTGCTTCATTAACTCAGTCCATTCTTGATAATTCAACATAGATTGGATATCAGATTTGCATTTATCAATAAAATTCAGATCTATCTTCTTTTGAATATGGATTGGTCTTCCAAGCATTGAGGTATAGAACTTGAACTTCTTATCATCACTACCAAAATAATATGCAGGTAGATCTGTTGGTTCAAATTTGGAAATAGGAACCTTTCTTCCATCAACCTCTGCTGGTAAAAAGCTTAAATCAAACTTCTTGCCCCTTTCTTCATTTCTTTCTACATTTTCTACTCCTTCAACATTCACAGTAGGATGGTGAAAGGGATTACCTTCATTATCTGTGGCTTGAGTCATTCTAAAACTTCTAGTGGTTGAAGGTATAGGGAAGAAGATAACCTCCTTGAGTCCTAGGTCTTCTCACTCCTCTTTGAGTTTTGGAAACAGCAACCTGTGGTGCCATTGAGGTGTAAGAATTCGATGGAAAGGGTGAAGGCTTAGAGAAATGCCTCTAATGGAGGTTTAGAAATTGTAGGCACTAGCCCCTTTTGGGTCACAGGAGGTTAGCAGTGAAAATGGGATAGAAATACTGATTATTTGAGTTTTTCACGTTGCATAATTTGAATCTTAAGCATACAAAATCATTTTTAACATTCATTTCACTTATAAATAACAAGCAAAATGTGAAATAATTCAGAACATAAACATGATCTTTAAACATTCATTTAAGATTCAAGTTATTGTTTTAATTGGTTTATTCTTAGACTTAATGATGATTTGTAGAAGGAATGACTAGGAATGAAATTCCTATTTAAAACCTTAAATTATGAAGTTTCCCAAATAAGCTTGACTATGCCTTAAGATAACAATTACATCAAGGATTAATCAGTTTCATATATAAACTTAAATTTTAGAATGATTTAGCTCAATCAATGAATTCACATATATTCACATTCAAGGTAGTCAATTTCAAAGGCATCTAGTGTATAGAGATAAGTAAATAATAGACTCCTTTTATCAAATAGATATATCAAGTTGGACAACTTATCTCCTTTGTCACTTCCTTGTAGATTTTACAGTTGAGCTCAAAAATGAAGTTGTCAAGCTGGATCTCTCATTTCAGCACTTACTGTTCAAAATTGTTTGAGATTTAAGCAGTTCTTGCTTCGTCTGTGGTTAGAGTTTTGGATAAAGGGTCTGCTACTTTGTGTTCGAATTTGTCTAAAGTTAAATCTTTGACTAAGACATTTACTAGCTGATTGTCTAGAGTTAACTTTGAACAAAGTGTCTACTTGCTACTTCTTCATTTTGAACAAAGCTCTTTACTTTGCATTATCCCAAGTTAATTTGGGAACATCTTAAGAATTGGACAAAGCATCTATTTCTAAGTTTAACTTTGTCTTAAGCCTCTTTCTATTTTTGCTTTACTTAAGTTTGTTTGAAATTTTGGATGAGTTTATTTTGATCTTTCATCTTGGAAAAATTTCTTCAACACATCTGCACTAATTACACTTTGAGAATTCTTGCACTTTTTCTTCATTAGCATATTCACATAAACATGAATTTTGGCCATCTATTTAATTAGTGCAAATTTTCTGTTTAGCATAGAATAGTATGTATAGAGAAATTAGACTACTCAGCAAAATATGAACTACATTATTTTGAGCAAATCACTCATTACTTAGGTTATTTGTATGAATATTTTCTCTAAGTTTCATGATCGCAACATTTAGATTTTATTATTTTCAATCTATATTAGATTAAATTTATTAAGAATTAGAGCAAATTCTATAATAGTTGTTAAACAAGATAGGACATTCTTATTACAGACTTCTTTGAACTAGCATATTTATTCTTGAACACATTGGACATCTGAATATATATATATATATATATATATATATATTATTTCCTCATTTATGATGTTTTCTAGGACTTTTCCTTTTATAGTTCAATTTTGTATCATGTGTTTAAAGATTTTAATTTCTCTTATCCTCTTATTCTACAATTAGTTATGTAGCCGGCTCTAATACCACTTGTTGGTCTTGATAGGGTAGCTTAACCTAAGAGGGGAGGGGTGAATTGGGTCTATAATGTAAGGGAAAGTAAAGCAATCATAGAAGAAACACATTCAAACAACATGATTTTTTTTATAGTGGTTTGGGTAACCTCCCTACTGCACTTTTCCAAGAGCACATTCTCTTTATGCCTTGGATTCCAATATAACTCATATAATGGAAAACAATCTGGTTTTTTAGAGCTCACCAGAAAATCACTGGTTTCAAAGATCATAAACAAACTTGATGGTTTTCTCGAGTTCACCACTAATTCACTGGTTTCCAAGCTCAATAGCAAACTTATACTCGAGGTTTTTTTAGCTCGCTAGAAACTCACTAGTTGAGAAAATCACTAGCAAGCTTAATGGTTTTTCTGAGCTCACCACCTACTCAGCAACCTCTGAGTAGATGATTACACACAGTTAAAGCATAAATACAAATGATAAAGCAATAAGTAAATTACTGTAATTTTCAACTCTCTTGAAGTGGTGTTGATGTTGACTTGAAGCTCTTTGATCTTGGCAACACCCTAGAGTAAAACACTTGGGAGACTTGAACGGGTTTCTTGTTGTTTGATTTGCCTTTGTCACTTAGAACCCTCACACTCCTTGTTTCTTCATAGTCCTTGGGGAAGACTTGATCCTTAAATAATTTCATTGTACTGCAAAAGATCTTCCCTTATTGTATTTGAAGAACTAGGCCTTGAATGGATATAGAAAGATGAAGCACTTAAATGATATTTGAAGATTGAAGCTCTTGGCCTAGGGATACAAGGATTTGTGGAAGGTGTTAAGCTCAATCGCCTTGCTTCTTTAACCTTTGAAACATCCGTAAGCTTCTCCTTAAATAGATCTTCAAAATCTTAACCATTGGAGAAGATGGGTTGCATTTACAAGGCCTACAACGTTCAAATTTTTGAATATTATGATCGGTAGGCGGAAGGCACAGGTGGTTGAGACAATCTGCTAGGTGCTAGGCAATATGGCAGGTGGTATGTCCAAGTGGCTACGATCTCTTTCTGACAAAACTTCCAGATGCACCTTCTTGTCCATCCACAAGCGGTACCATAGGCGGCTAGGCCAAGCGACCGCGGCACAAGTGATATGGGCAGGCGGTATATGAACTGGCAGGTGGCATCTTTGGAAGAAGTTATTTATTTGAAGATGGCAGGCGATATCTGCGGGTGGCTGCTCCAAGTGGCTGTGGTCCTGCACTCAACATTTCTATGCTTTACAATTTTTGAAACCTTGACAAATTTGATTAGTTTATCAAATATAATTATCCATTATAATTTTTCATAAAATTTCTAGCATGGATAGACTATTTGAATCATGTTTTAGATAAACTCACTCAACCATAATCTTTTTTTCATGTAATGAGTATCTCTATGAAGCACAATTTTAATCACATATTATATTTTCAATAAAGATTTAAAATGATAACTCTATGAAGCATATATTTTGGTTTGAATGAGTTAATATGGAATAGAGAATTGATAGTGATTAAAATCTTCTACTGCATGCATTTCTCAATAAAAAATGAGAAACTTTTGAAAGATTTTTGATAAGAAAGACATTACCATTGTGTTGATGATGGAATGGGAAATCTTACCTCAAAAGGTTGAATCACTCAATAGAGTGAAGAAAAACCCTAGAGGAAATGATGGGTTTTTGTGGGGAAGATGAAGAGGTTTTTAAGAAGAGATAAAAATCATTCTCCCAAAATCACGCATTTAAGTTATCTTGCTAACTCTGAATTCAACATATTGAATCTGTCAACTTTTACAACCATCAACATTTTGACAATCCACCGATGTTGAACAACTATAATCAAAATTTCTAAATTTCACACAAATGTGTCTTTAATGACATGAATGAATTCTATGCATCATCCAAATGGATCAAAAATGTCAAGTTCTCTTCTAATATGCAAAAATTATCACCAATAAGTGGTTTATTGAAAATGTCCATCAACTAATCTTTAGTAGGAATAAATTCAACTAAAACATCTCTCAATTGAACATGATCCCTAATAAAGTGATGCATATTTTCAATATGTTTAGAATGTGAATGCAGTACTAAATTTTTTATCAAATTTATTACACTTGTGTTATCACATTTGATAGGAACACAAGAAATTCAAAATCATAGTCACTTAATTATTTTTTCATCCAAAGTATTTTTGTTTTTGCACAACAATTAGCTATAGCTATGTATTCAGCTTTAGCAATTGACATTTAGCTATACTTTTTTTCCTAGAGTACTAAAATACAAGTATACTCCCTAAGAACTGACAATTCTCATATGTGCTTTTTCTATCCACCTCGTATCTAACATAATCAGTATTAAAATAGCTAACTAATTCAAATAAAGAACCTCTTGGATACCACAATCTCAATTGTGGTGTTTCCACTAAATATTTAAAAATATGTTTCACGATAGAATAATGTGACTCTTTTGGATTTGACTAAAATCAAGCACACATACACATGTTAAACAAAATATCAGGCCTACTAGCAATCAAATATAATAATGAACCAATCATGCTCCTGTATAACCTTTGATCAACATTCTTATCACTTTCATCTTTACTTGCACTCATAGGGGTTGGCATGCATTTAAAATTTTTGATTGTGAACTTTTTCAACATTTTTTTGATATATTTAGTTTGTAAAACGAAAATTGTATCCATTGTCTACTTTAACTATAAACCTAGAATGAATGTCAGTTCACCTATCATACTCATTTAAGATTCACTTTTCATTAGGTTTTCAAATTCTTTGTAGTACTTTTCACTGGTAGATCCAAAGATGATGTTATCTACATATATTTGTATAATAAGAATATCTAAATGAATATATTTAACAAAAAAGGTTGTATCAACTTTACCTCTCTAAAACTACTTACTAACTAAAAACCTACTTAATCTCTCATACTAAGCTCTTGGAGCTTATTTTAGACTATATAATACTTCTGTGAGTTTAAATACATAGTTTGGATATTCATGATCTTCAAATCCTGTAGGTTGTCTGACATAAACTTCTTCATCAAGGTATCCATTTAAGAATGCACTTTTTATATCCATCTAAAATAATTGAAATCATTTAAAGGATCTTAAGACAAGTAACATTCTTATGGCCCCAAGTCAAACAATAGGTGTAAATGTCACATCTTAATCAATTCCCTCTTCTTGGGAATATCCTTGTGCTACCAAACATGCTTTATTTCTAACGATGATCCTTGATTCATCAAGTTTATTTAGAAAGATCCATTTTGTGTTAATGAAAGATTGATCATTTGGTTCTAGCATAAGAGTCTACACATTGTTACATTTAAACCAATCTAGTTGTACTTGCATTACTAAGATCTAGTTTTCATCTTAAACGACATCTTTCACTGTTTTGGGTTCAATGTAAGATATAAAGCAAAATTGCCACAAACATTTTGAAGTGAGTCACCAGTTCTCACTTTATCATACACATCTCCTAGAACATCCTCTAACTAGTGGTATCTATGAGCTTTCAATGACTAAGATGGATCTTGTGTCTCACTTGCACTTAATTATTTTCTTTAACTTTCAAATTATTCTCCAGGAAGTTGCGATGATTCAATTTCTGGTGTTTCTTTTGATTCATACTGAGCTTCATTTGATGCTTCAAGGAAGTTAAACCTTTCATAATCTTCATCTACAAGATTAACCTTTCTCAGCCTAGTGTTAGTCTCATCAAATTTTACATAGACTATTGCTTGTTCTAGAGTCGGTATGAGAAGAATACCCTTGAAATATGCCTTCATCACTTTTTCTATCAAAATTTCCAAGGTCATTTTATCCATTGTTTTATATAAAGAATTTACAACCAAAGGAATTAAAATATGTAAATTTGGCCTTCTACCCTTCCATAATTCATATGTTTTGACTCAAATGTATAGTTTTGATGACTAACAAAACTTATTTAATGACTTAAATTTAGCTAATGACATGTTGCTGAGATTTCTGAATTCAGAAGAAGCTTAAGAGGACAGTTCAGCAGAAGCTTCAATAGAATGAAAAAGAAGTTTTATAAGAAGCTTCAGAGTTCAAAGGCAGGCATCCAAGCCTTTAGAGGGAACTTAAAGAAGATGTGGAGAAGAAGAAGAAAAACTTAGACTTTATATTTTAGAGGACATAGGAAGCTTCAAAGATTGACATGTGGAATTCTAAAGGATGAAAGTTTTAGAAGAAGTCTATAAGGACTTTTTAGAAGTATAAAATAACAATTCAGAATACTGGAACAACGCAATTAGAAGTTACAAGTTTAGAAGTTCATACTAATATTTCACAATATTTGAAAGCCAAATCCGAAGATATAAAAGCTTTAGAGTAACTTGAAAAGATGCTTCAGATGGTGGACATGAGCTTTTAATTTGAAGATCTTAGAACATATAAAAGCCATCAGATGATCTGAAGACTATGTCTATTAGCTTTAGAACAACTTCAAAGTATATTTAGATGAAAAATTCCATGCTTCAAAGGATTTTAGATTGACTAGGTCACTTCTAACATCTATTGGAATGAGTTCAAAACATGTTGAAGGTCAAAAGGCTCGAAAATTGCATCTAGAAGGTTCAGAACATGCACAAAGGGAGAACTCTATGCCTTAAATGTCCAGAAGACAATCCTATTTGGAAGGAAGGGAGTCTCTTCAGAAGTTTGGAAGAATAGGAGTCTCTAAAGAAGATCTTCAGATGATGCTTTAGATTCAGAAAGGAAATGCAATCATTGGATTTTCAATCACCAGAAGGAGCCTCGGAGGCTGAAATATTAACTTTTGATGATTTGAAGTATATTGCTAGAATGAAGTCAAAAGTTCAAAAGATCTAAAAGAAAGCTTTAGATGTTTTGAAGAAATGCAATAATGGTAACTAACAAGGCATTCAACCTTCAAAAGTTTTGAAATTTTACTTCAGAAGTTCTGAAGCACATTTATAAGGCATCATATAAGACAAAAGTTCTGAAAGTTCTAAAGGAGGTGCTATGTTGAAAAATCCACAATGATTCAGAAGTTCGAAATTATCTCAGAATGTTCTAAAAGTTTTGAGGAAGGCATCACAGGAAACACCAGTTCTAAAAGCTCTAGAGGAGGCACTACATTGGAAGATACATGACGATTAGATGTTTTAAAGTTTCACTTTAGAAGTTCTGAAACACTTGTTGCCCATTATGAACGCTGTAGTGTCAGGAATTTTATAGGTCTGAAGTGCTAACTTCAATCACCTGAAGTCATGACAGCTTTAAACGGTCAAAAATGTGAACGTTTTCCTCTCATTAAATGAGTGCCACCTACCCCCATGGCTAGAATTTGAATCTTGCTATAAAGAAAGTTAATTTGGGATGTTCCAAAAAGAAGTTGCAAGTTTTATGACATGAGCAATGTTCATTCAACCATGATTTTAAAAATATGATAATCTTATTTGGGATCTAAATCATGTATAATTATTAAACCTTAAACAAAATACAAAAGATCTAATAAGGGATTGAATTCCTATTTGACATCATAAACCTTGAGGTTTCCCAAATAGGTTTAACCAATACATTGGGATTGTAATAATATTGAAATTTTCATCCACACCCAAGCAAAAGTATAGACATTAAATTAATTCATATGTATCAAGAAATTTTTCATTTTAACTTAGATGCATCAATTTTATGTTTGAATGAGTAATAACTTATATTATGTTCAATTTCAGTCCAAACAAACTCACTATATCTATTGAAAGAAATATGTTTTAGGCCAGCTCAATTTCAAGCCAAATGAGTTTTTCATTACATATATCAAACCAATCATTAGAATATCAATCAAGAACAATATTTCAAGTGCACAACAAATAGAGTAATTCATAGGATTTTCAACTCATATCATTTTAAATCCATATTCAAACCAAGTCAAATCATAATCCCATGTCAATTATAAACCCATATAAAAGGTTATACATCAAGTCAAAGACAAAAACATACATCAATCCCTCACTACAAATTTCTCTCAAAATCTCAAAGATCATAGAAAAGAAATAGATAATAACTCCTCCCCCTTTTTTTCAAACATGTAGGGTTGGAGAAGGAATGGGATGATCATGAGACATAGACTCCCCGTAAGTTGTTGCAGTCTATGGAGAAATGAACTCATGGAGTGCGAAGGTGGGCTCTGGATCCTGTGAGACCCTAAAATTTTTGAAATATAAAGAACTATTTTATTGTATATAAAGGAACCATATAAGTATGATTTGTAATATAAATGGGAGAATCATGGTGGGAGTAACAAATGAATTAAGTATTATGGTGTATAGGAAGAAATTTCAGTGCTAGAGAAGGTCAGAATATATTATAGGTGGGCCACATGTACCTCTACTGGTACACATCATCGGAGTACCATGAGGTGTGGAGCTTAAAATGCTCCCCTAGCCCCATCTTCCAACCCCAACCCGTTTCCAGCCTTCCCTCTTGCTCCTCAAAGACTTAAAACACCTTGATTCTTAAAGGAATTAAAGCTAAACTTTCAAAACATTAAGAATTGAAGAATTTGTAGCAAACCATCAAGAAGAAAATCTCATATTTAGTAGTTTGGAGAAGTGATAATTGCAGAAAGTACAAGGGTTTTGCATCAAAGCTTGGATTGTGGACTTTCAATACAGAAATTCAGAGGTAAGCTAATTCTACTAGTGATTAACCTATTCTACTTGATAGATCATTTGAATTTTAGTTGATAAAAAAGGATTTTATTGTTGGAAGATTATAAATTGGGGAAAACATGAATTCAATAGTGAATTAGGTCTTTTGAATATAGATTTTGGTAGGAATTCAATTTAAATAAAATTATATGTAATTTGGAATAGAAATCTCAACTTGTGGATAATGAACATACAGAAATTTGAAAACTGTACTATAGGTGTTTGATGAAATAGTACTAAGAGTAGTATATCATGCTTAACTTTTGTTAATGATTCCATAATCACATCTTAATTGAGTTATAGATAAGTAATTAGCAAAACCTTAATTAAGGTAGTGTTATAAAACTAGAGTGAAATCTGCAGTGACTATTCTCTATGGACAGTGAATGCAATTAAATGCTCATGAACCATATGTTTAAATGTAGCATTTCTGAATTGTTAAGGAAATCTTGGAAATACACAAATTACAACTAAAGAGAAGGTGTATTAACAAGGTAAGCAGGTTTATTTGCTTAAGTACTTCTATTGAAATTGGGATCTTTCAATATTGATATTGTTATTATTCAATTGTATTATGAGCTAATTTTTGGGGATAAAGTTAGTATATTATACTTTAGATATGTACAAACCAAACAGATTGTGTAGTGGGAAGTTTGGAAAGAAGACAATTAAGTATGGATGAAAGAAATGAATGAAATTGAGAAGTAGTTTAGTGCATGTGAAGTATTATGAACATCACTGAAAGTTATGAACTCACTACATGATATAAATGGGATAGTATTTTTTATCAGAGTATTTTAATGGATAGGTGGGGATACTAGATTAGAATCAAGGTTAAACAAAGTGAAATAAGAAGAAGTTAAAGTGGTTAAACAAGGAACATCAAGAATGAGACAATAGAGTAGATTCTCAAGAAAAATAGGTTGGCAACAAGGACTTTGCCGAGCAAGAAACTCAAAAATATTCAGAAATGTCCTTACCATGGCAAGAATTCCTTGTGAATAGTATAATTTGGCATGCGGTTGCCTTGTTGCGGTAAGGTGTCGCTGTGAATAGTAACTTTGGCAAAATTTTAGTGTTTTGCATATTTTGACAATTTAGGTATTTTTATAATGTTTCTACTAATTAAAGGTATGTTTTATGGGAATATATTTGAAAAATATTTGAACTATAATGAAGACATAAGAAGAGTCATGTTATGATAATCAATGGTATATGATAAGAATTCATTTAGTAAAATATATGTACTTGAAAGTGATGTCTTAACTAAGTATGCAATTGAGTTTGGCTATCTATTTGATAATTAAAGGTATGCTTAGATAATTGTGATGACATGATAAACATTGAATGACATAAGGTATATATTATTGGGTTTGTTACTTGGATGGAAGTGTTGAGTAATGTGAGTAAGAATTTTACATTCATGTATGATTTATAGCAAATTAGGTTCGGATACCTATCGGGATGGCTATTTGGTTATTGAGATCTGGCCCTTATTAGGGCTTTGTTTATGAATACCACCTCTCTTGGCGAAGAGGTCTGATCAACCTATTATTTATGAGGCTCCTCCAATTACTTTACAGGTATAAATGGGAAACCTACAACCCCTGAGTTGTAGTGAAAGTGGTATATTTTAAGTCTCATAACATTCGTAAATAGACTAGTAGAGAAAGACCAGAGTACATCGAAGTTGTAAAAAAGATGATCCTATTTGGTTGTGGTTGTGTTCACTTGGTTTGGTTGATGGCCTCCCTAATGCGGTACTAATTAGTTGCAGGTAAAGATACAGTGTATGACTGTAAATGTAAGGGATGTATTTGGAAGAAAAAGGATTTAAATGTGAATAGAAAAAATCAGATATGGTGGACATCTTAGTACATTCTTATTGAGGAATTTTGTCACTATTTTTATTTAATTCATTATAGTATAGTTCTATTGTGAGCATATAAATCTTATTACATACATTCTATGATTTGATAATTGATTTAAATTTATGCTTGCTTACTAAGTTACTTTGACTCTCTTTATTTTATTATGTTTTAGTTGACAGGCCAGAAGATGGAGCCCAATGAGGGGTTGGAGCTTAGGAGAGGGATAAACCATGATATTCAAAATTTCTTATCTTTTTGATATTTTTTGGAATGTATAAAAAAGTGTGATTTATTCAATATGTTAATGGTGTGATTAATGTAAATTTAAGTGTGTGCAGTGTCTTAAATATTATATCATTATTTTATTAGATACAAGGATGATTTTCATACACTTTACCTTTACAATACAACTATAATTTTGGGCACATGTGGGTGTTTGTGAATGCTTATGCAGGTTAAGAGGGTACGTTCATAGGAGACTCTGAACGAGAGTCCTCTTGTTCTTGCCTAAATAATGCCTCGAAAAGAGGGGCGTTTCAGATCCTAAGGCTCAGCTAGTGCTAGAATAGTGGATAGACTAGGTTCAACTAGATATTGGACCTCCATGGGCCATGTTATGGTGGAAGGAGGATAGTGAAGACCAAAAAAGGATAGTAACATGTCCAACTACTACCAAATTTGTCTTTGATCCCTCATCATGAGATGTTGGTCTTGTCTAATTAATTGAACCTCTTCTCTAAGCTCTCCAACCTCTTCAAATAGATGAGTAAATGCTGAAGATCTAGTATTAGGAACTACAAGCGGAGCCTATGAAGATGATGATACTTATGCCACAATTACACTGCCTTCTCCTATTCGTCCCACTTTTTATGCCACAATTACACTGCCTTCTCCTATTCGTCCCACTTCTCTCTCCTCCTCCTCCCACCAGAAGTTCTCTTGTCCTACTTCTTCTTCAGTGGTATCTTCTTCTTTCATTTCAACCTCATGCTTGGCATTCTACTCAGCTAAGTAGCCTACTTGTCATACATGCATTCTTATAAGTAGTGTCTCTCTAATCCAATCTTTGTTTAGAGTTGAGATATGCAAGCAATATTCTACTACTCAAAGACTATCATTTGAGTCATATAGCTAAATGCTTGAAATAGAGCCTTAGGAAGGCTAACTCTCTTCCATAGGATTCTTGCCTTGTAAGTGATGACTTGCTTTGTCCCGCCAAGCATAGGTACCAACATTGCCTCCATCACCTTTCTTAACATCCTAGCCTCTATGGTGAGATCTTTTGTCCTCATGTATGTATGTGCATTGTTATATTCAATCCTTGTTGCCCCTATGGATAAACTATTGAAGATGTCTTCCTTTGCAAATCCATATTCATCTTACTTGTATGGAACTCCTAATATCTCCCCTAGATGTCTTTTTGGAGATGCAAGATGTGTTCCAAACTTCATCTCTACCCCCTTTACTATTGATATATACTTCCGGGGTCTCCAATTGATGCAGACTATGAGTACTAACTCTCCATAGATGGGTGCATCATACCCTCGGAGCTTGCTCCATCTCTAGTAATTGATCATTACATGAATATCTTATCAATAATAATCAAGAAAATCCAAGTATATCTTCTTTCGAATATGCATTGATCTCCCAAGCATAGATGCATAAAATTTAAACTTCTTATCTTCTCCACCAAATTCATAAGGTAGTAGATCTCTTGAATCAAATTTTTCCTTAGGAGCTTTCTTCCCATCAACTTATTCAAGCAAAGACTTAAGATCAAATATTTTGACTCCATCATTTCTACCCCTGTTGACCTCTTCGTCTTCCCTATTAGTCTCATGCATAGGTGAAGTATGAGAGGGGTTACCTTGAGAGTCACATCTAAGGAGAACTCTCTTTGTGGTGGAGGTAGCTCTAGAGGTGATGGCTTGGGAAGTTGATACCCTCCTCTAGTTCTTGGTCTTTTCAATCCTCTTTGGGGCTTAAAGATGAAAACTTTGGGGGCCATTGCAAATGGAGTCTAGGGAAATAAATGTGGAGACTACAAATCTAAGAAAATGCCATGTTTTGGAGTGTTTAGAATAGCACCTAAAATGTTTTCTCATCAAAGACGGCTATGGATTGAAAATAGGTTGATAAATGAAGGTGAATCAATGTGTATGTTTTTGCCCTTTAGAATCGTCGGGCACCTTGCGTGCAGGCACTTGGGTTCTAGGCAGCTCCACTCCCAGAAATTAATTTTGTTTAAAATTCTCTAAATTTTGTCCTTCTAAATTATTTCCTCAACAATTCAACACTTTTCCTAGCCACACAAAATCATTACATTCAAACAGTTTATCACAATTGTTTCACATCAACACAAATACAAACCAATTAAATTTTGACAATGAATGACCCTATTGTTTATTTTTTTCATGACTTGTTATTGCATAGGAACTACTAGATGACAATGAATTCATGAAAATATTTGCAATTTTGAGCATTCA
Organism: Pouteria campechiana; assembly: GCA_036873735.1. Taxonomy (NCBI): domain Eukaryota; kingdom Viridiplantae; phylum Streptophyta; class Magnoliopsida; order Ericales; family Sapotaceae; genus Pouteria; species Pouteria campechiana. The sequence goes on from JAYJMB010003176.1 coordinate 20,975, forward strand.
TAATGTTCCTTTTTATGGTTCATAAATATTGCATACTCATGACATGATTTATGTATCACTGCATGGAATTATCAAAGAAAGTATGTATATATTGTTGTGTGATACACATTCTTTCTACGCACATCAATTAAATTTCTAAGTTTGGCAAACTTATCTTCACAGTCACTCCTTTTGATCATGGTTGTTGATGCCTATCTTGAATTTTCAAAACTTTTAGCATGTTTCTTAGATGAAGCTCCTTTCTTTCTTTAAATTGAATTATACCTTGAGGAAGTGATTAATTTCTCATTTAAGTGCTTCATTCTTTGTGCTCATTTCTAACATACACTTTTCTTGCACATTTTCTTCATTAGTAGGTTCAAAATAGATGTGAACTTGTGCTATAATTTAATTATTGCAATCCCTCTTTAACAAACAAGGTAGTATGCTCTCGTTTCTTTGAATATTTTGACTGCACAACAAAATGATAAAGCCTACCATAGCAAAGCTCTAGGAGCCTATCTCAATCAATATAAGGCTTATGATAATGTATGCACTTAGGGATAATTTGATGCACTTCCTACTTTTATTTGATGTATCTCATCTTGCATTGCAATTTTCCATTTTCAACATTGAATACCTAATCAATGCAAGTGGGTTACAAATACATGTAACCTGTTCACATGCATTATGCATGGATCTTCCAACTTACATACTATAATTTTAATAACTTCTCTATAAGATGTGCAGGCACATATTTAAAGTTTGTGTAGCAATTTTAAAAGCGAATGTTACTTTCACTTACATCTTTCTCTACCTTGTTTAGAAGTTCTTTCTCCCCTTAATTTCTCAAATGCAGCTTCTTTATTATCAGTAACACTTTCATTCCTTTTTCTAGGGGTTAGTCCAAAATTATCAAGAGTGATACACATAGACTCAACCACTTGATTTTCTTTATAAATTATTTTGAAAACTCTACTACTTGATAAATGACTAAAGAAGATCTGCTTAATCACTCTTTGAATCATTTTCTTTAAAGTTATTCATTCTACTATTCAAAGCTTAACATTATGTGCATGTATGAGGATGCTACTTGCATTTGCAACCCATATGAGCTTTAAATTATTCCACTAATAGATCAATATGCCACAGTTCAAGGGAACTTTGAAGTTGAGACTTCAAGTAGAAATTCAAATGATGTCTTGATTAATTAATATACTTGATTTTTGCATTTTGATCAAACCATTTATTAATACTTTTTCTTGAAACTTCAAAGTTTTGTAATTACATATATTCAATTCCTTTGTGTCATATTTAACAACCATCATCAATAACAATTGAGCATTCTCTAACAATTTTATCAAGATAAATTAAGTATGTATTTTCATTACCTTATTCAACAGAGAGAATACTATTATCTACATTAAAAGTATTTCATATTGATGATTCAAATATAATAGTATATATCCTTGATCATGTATGCTGCTAATTCTTAATTTGTTATGTTTGAGCCTAGAACATCTTCTAAACACACAATACATTCTGCATTTCCCTCTAGCAAGGCTTTTGACATCATTCCTAAAAGGCATTGTGCTTCTATTAAATGGCTTTAATTCCTAGTTACACATCATGTGTTTTGAATACTCACTGTCCAAGAGTCATGTATTCTGTGTAGTTCTCTAAAAGTCTTCCCTCAATCATGAATAAATTTCTTTATACCTCATTGATATTCAAAACTCTAGGTCCAAGTGGGTTATTATGATGACATATAGAAGCTCATTGCTTCTAGATTTCTACAAGTAATGAGGATTATCTTATAAGTTTCTTCACCTAGTGATGGTAAAATTATAATTCCTCACAAGTGCAAGAGTGTATAGCAGTATAGTGTGCAAAGCAAGGGTCATTCCTACAAAGAACTGATCAAATTGATTCAATTATCTCTAGCTAATAAACTAAACTATTCTAAAAAGATGTATTAGAGATTAAGTAAAGCAAAGTGTAAGGTAAAATAATAGAAAACAATGACAACGAGTAATGCAAAAGAGATTTTCAAGTTGCAAAAGTCTAGGGATCCGATTTCACCACTCAATGATATCCTATGTTGTTGGGATATTAGATTCAATCCATTGTTTTAGGTTTGTTCTATCAAATATATGATTATTACCGTTAGGCGTCCAGGTTAAAATCAAGTATTTTCTCCCATTCTAATTACTTATGGTGTGTAGTGTAATGAGGTTGAAAACTCATGAAAATCAGAAGAAGTTACATGAACCAAGAAGATTGGTTTAGCATATGGCGTCTAACATCTACTTATTCATTCAAGAGAGCTCTAAACATGATTTAGTATATGACGTCTACCTTAACCGTGTTTCTTAAACAATTAATCTAATTCATAGAATTGATGAAGAAGCAATTAAATAAACTAGATGATTGTAATAAACACAAGAATGAAACAAGATAAACTTAAATTGATAATCTAACAATCCCTATTTAACAAAGAATATTCATAAGGGCTATATCATCACCCTAGAAAAAGAAAATTAATTCATGATAAAAGTAAAAAGAACAATCTTCAAATATGCATGTTGTAGAACTTGAAATCTCCCTCTTGTTCCCTCGTAAAACTCTTCTCTAATTGTTGTCGCAGTTTCCTCCCCCAAAAGTCTCTTGTTTCTATGTTAAAAACTCTTTAAATAACCCAATTTAGGATTTGTTGCACCTCCATACGAATTTCTAAAATGGTTTTATCATAAAATATGCAAAATACTGAAAATAATACTCTTCTGCACTACCCTGGAATTGCAACGCTCAACTTTTGTCCACTTTGTAATGTTTTTGGGCATTGCGGCACCCATTCGCTGGCCACAAGGAACAGGTTTAGTATTTTGACCATAAATTTTCTCATACGATGTCGAAATCATGTGATTCTTTACGAGTTGGAAATATAATTTAAAGGGATACAACTTTTATATTGAAAACCTTCTCTAAATCATCCTTAATATGTGTGAAAATTTTTCCCAAATTGACACCTTTTTCAAACCATCTGTTTCGGATATTGTTTTAACTACTGGAGATAGTTGCAATGTTTTAGCCATGACTTTCTCATAGAAACTCAAAATCAAATGATTATTGATCTGTTAGATAGATAACATCAAGAGAGAAAACTTATATGTTGAACATATTTCTTGAGTCTATCTCAGTACATACCAAAAATGGCCTCAAAGTGACACCTTTTTCATATTCAACAGTTTTAATACCTGAAATAAAAACTAACTCCATTAAGTGCAATATATAATCAAAACCAATGAAATTACATCAATTGAGGTTCCAATATATGTGAATTTAGGTATTTAAACATGGTAAAATATGAGCTTATAAAATACCCCCAAACTTAGCTTTTAATCATCTTCGAGCAAAATAATAACCAAACTCATGAAATAGTTAGGATAGCCTCTCTTAATCAGTCAAGAACATGCTAGACAAATTATAAATGTACACATAACTTAGAATTCATTCAAGAAACTTGCTAAGTAATCTTATGAAACTCATGCTTCATCAATCCTTTCATGAAGTGAAAATGTGTGTGTGTGTAGTGTCAATCTCATGTGACATGCATGCTTTTAGATCAACAATGTGCAAACTAGTTATTCTATTGATCTTCACAAAACACATCATAAGCTTGATTTTCATAATCTCTCTCTACTAATATAGATAAATCTGTTCGATTGGATCAATATGTTTTTGTTAAGCTTATAATGGGGCCTTAGGTTTGCCTAACGAAGAAAAGAAATGAGGATTCAAAAAGTAAGAGATTATAAATAAATTGCACATGAATGTTCACTCTCCTAACTTTTTATTTAGGGTTTTCTCTATTTTATTTTTGTTATTATGGGCTTTATTACTATCACACCTCAAAACTTATTTTCTATCAAGTTCATTAGAATGTGATCCCCCCTTTTTGTCCCTTTACTTTTCCTTGTGGCATTTTTCTTTTTAGTACCCCTACACTTATATTCTTTTGCACTCTTATACCTCTCTATACAACCACGTGTATAGAATGTGTCTTTTCATAGAACAATCATGTTTTTTTAGGCTAAAAAGTTTAGGATGATGAGGCTAGAGAAAGAAAAGTTGAATGGTTGTCATTCACATGTTTTGCTTAATGGGGACACTAGTGGCAGTAATGTATTAGGTTAGCTTCAAAGGCTCAAACTGATCAAAGAATGCCTAAATCACTTCCAAGTAAATATGTTATCTAGGATTTCGACTTAAGGGATAATCAAACAAGTTCTAGCATACTCATGTTAATCAAAATATGTCACTGAATTCATAACATCATCAAATAATCCCTATCTACTTCACATGATCATAACATAATGTGCTCAATGAAATTTTCTTCAATTATGAAAAAGAAAAACTTATCATAACAATCATTGAATTGCAAAGTAGCACCTATCCTTCCTTCTAAGTCATGTACAATGTTAATCAGAAACTCAATATATATTACTGATCATCAAGAAATAATCAAACTTATTCAGTTTCAAAATGTTAGCATAACTTCTCTAGGATTTCCTTACCTAAGACCACAAAAAGTGTAGCTCATCAAAAAAATTATACCTAAATTTGAAAAAATTTGCCCAAAATTGAATGCAAATCTAAATGTAAATCCCAAAACACCTCTCAACTTATACCGAACATTGTCCTCAATAAGAAATAATGAACTAAGTTTAAGATCAAGGGCTTCCATGATTGAAGTGCATTCTCATCCTCTTCTTCTGGAACTGAATTGGCATTAACTAAAAGCTGATTGAGTTCCTCTTAAAGTTGTAACATGGACATCTCCCTTTGAACATAAAGTTACTTTTTCCTTTTTTAAAATAGAATTTCTCATTCTGCAAAACACACAGTAACCAAAAATTTAAAAAATATATCCTAAAAGTAAAGAAAATAAATAAACAACTAAGCTAAATGCTAAGAAAATAAAGAAAGTTCAAAAACTTGGGTTTTCTCCCAAGAAGTGCTTTATTTAAAGACTAATCCCAACTAAATCTTTGGAATGAAATTTGGTTTTTCAGTGTTCTGGCTATTTAAAAATTTTTAGTGGATTGTGAAATTTAAGAGAGCCTAATTGACGAACATAGTTGAATGATTTAGCATCTTTTAATTCATCTCCTTCAACTGGTAAGGCTTCAATTGTGTTTCTGGGCTCTCCCAAAAATACCTCTATCATTCCATCCACTACATCTATCTTGAAGCCATCTTGTTTTTGTTGGACAACTCTATCTCCTTGAAAATATCAAACTTCATAGTATGGTCTTGGAATTGCATTAGCTTTTCTTTCTCCATGCCTGTAAAAGAAGAAGAGATAATCACTAGAAAGAATGAATCATTGCTTACAGATGCATACCTTAAAGAATGAGGCAACTGCTTCAGATCCACTTCAGTTAATATTTCCTACTTTGTTGAATCTTCATTAAAATTTTCAATCATTTCACTAATTTTTTTTGTGGGAAGACATCCAAATGCAAAATTTTCTCATTACCGTTGCAAGATTTTTGAACAACTTTGTGTTGCTTCAAATGCCCAGGAAAAGGCACTAGTGGATCATAAGGTGGTCGTGGCTTGTCATTGAGTGGAGGATCTAAAATTGGGAACACAACTCTCCTTGCATTCACTTCCTTACCATCTACAAAAATACTAGAATTGTTAATCACATCACCAACTTTATCATCTATTACATTACCACCACTTAACATTATAATCACATTAGCTTGCTCAAGCTAACTTGAAAGCTTTTTAGGTGTGTAACTCTACACAACCTCTACAATCTGCCCTAATTGAGTCTCTATCTTCTTCATGGACACCTCCACATTCTGGAATCTTATTTTAGTTGCTTGGACAACACTCTACATTGTATCCTCAAGAGTGGGCTTCTTAGGTTGAAAAAATGTTCCTATTTGGTTCTAGTTGTGATTATTGTTTCATGGAAAATTAGGATAACTTCTCTAACCAGGATATGGATCATCATAGGGTTGATGCTTGTAGAATTTCATCACATTAGCTTGTCCCAAAATATCTGCAAAACTTTGCCTAGAAAGACAAACATTGTATAAGTGACCAAAAATACCACAAATAGAACATACCTCAGCAAGAATGGGTTGTTTCCGGTTCATCATTATAGAGCACATCATTTCCATATGCTTTGTGAGCTCTGAAACCTACACAGAAAGTTTAGTGTTAGAATTAACTTCATACATTCCTTTGGACCTACCTCTCACACTTTTCTGTTGTGAGTTTGTCCCAAGTATCTCATGCAGATCATAAATTTCCTCAGGGGTCTTTTCTCCCATTGATCCTCTTATAGCATTATCAACCAGGGCTTGGCATGGTTGTGTTAGTCCATGATAGAAAAATTGAATTAGTAACTCTAAAGGATAACAATGGCGAGGACATTGAATAAGTAGTACTTTAAATCTCTCCTAGGCCTCATGGAATGCCTCACCTTCCATTTGAGCAAAGGTAACTATCTTATCTCTTAGTTCTATAGGTTTTGCATGAGAATAAAATTTATCAATGAACTTATTGTAAGTTGCATCCCATGTGGTAAGTGAACCAAGAGCCAATGTCATGAACCCAATTTTTGTTGCATACTTTAGGGTATATGGAAAATATCTCATGCACAATTGATCCTCATCAAGTCCTTATAGAGGAAAAGTTTGAATAGTTGCATAGAAAAGATGCATGAAAGTTAATGGATCTTCTATAGTAATACCATGGAAAGAAGGAAGCATAATGGATTGAATATGTTTTAGCTCATAATTCTTGGCATTATCATCTAAAACAATGCATGAAGGAAATATTTCAATTGTAGGGTGTGGAAACTCCTTCATCAACTGTTGTGCTTGTTGAGCTACCCTATTTTCCATGTTCTCTCCCATTTGTTCTTCTTCCTTTCAATCACAACTTTACATAGAATAAAAATAAAACTACAAAACTAAAAATCCTAAAAAAAATACAACAAAGAAAGAGAAAAATGGTAACTAAATTAATTGAATCAATCTAAAACCAATTCCCCAGCAATAATGCCAAAAATTTGATGGTCAAATTATAATTCCTCGTAAGTGCATGACTATATAATAGTATAGTGTTCAAAGCAAGGGTCAATCCCACAGAGAATTGATCAAACTGATTCAATTATCTCTAGCTACTAAACTAAACTATTCTAAAAAGATTCATTGGAGACTAAGTAAATCAAAGCGTAAGGTAAAATAATGAAAAACAATGACAATGAGTTATATAAAAGAGATTCTCAGGTTGCAACAGTCTAGGGATCTGATTTCCCACTAAATGATATCCAGTGTTGTTGGGATGTTAGATTTAATTATCATGGGTTCATTCTATCAAATATATGATTATTACTGTTAGGCATCTGGGTTTTAATCAAGTATTTTCTCTCATACCAATTACCTATGGTATGTAGTGTAGTTGAGGTTGAAAACTCATGAAGATCAAAAGAACTTACATGAACCAAGAAAAGTGGTTTAGCATATGATGTCTACCTTAATCATCTACTTATTCATTCAAAAGAGCTCTAAACATGATTTAGCATATAATGTCTACCTTAACAATGTTTCTTAGATAATCAATCTAATTCCTAGAATTGGTGATCAAGCAATTAAACAAATTAGATGATTGTAATAAATAACATGAATGAAACAAGATAAAATTAAATTGATAATCCAACAATCCTTATTTAAGAAAGAATATTCATTAGGGCTACATCATCGCCCTAGAAAAAGAAAATTAGTTCATGATAAAAATAAAAAGAACAATCTTCAAAATATGCATGTTGTAGAACTTGAAATCTCTCTCTTGCCCCCTTGAAAAACTCTCCTCTAATTGTTATCATTGTTTCCTTCCCCAAAAGTCTTTTATTTCTATGTTAAAAACTCTTTAAATAACCCAATTTTGGGTTTTTTGCACCTCAATAAGGATTTTCAAAGTGTTTTTGCACATAAAATACACAAAATACTAAAAATAACACACTTGCTCACTACCCTGGTGACATAGCGCTCAACTTCTATCCACTTTGTAATGTTTTTGGGAGCTGCAATGCCCATTCACTAGCCACCAAGAATAGGTTCAGTATTTCGACCATAACTTTGCCATACGATGTTAAAATCATGTGATTATTAGTGATTTAGAAAGATAATTTGAAGAGATACATCTTTTATGCTAAAACATTTCTCCAAATAAGCCTTCATCTAACTCAACAAATTCCACAAAGTTATGCCTTTTTCAGACCATCTGTTTCACACATTATTTAAACTACTAAAGATAGTTGCAACATCTTAGATATAACTTTCTCATCCAAACTTAGAATCATATGATTCTTGATTTGTTAGATAGATAACTTGTAGAGAGGAAATGTTCATGCTGAACACATTTCTTTAATCTATCACAATAATTACCAAAAATGGCTTCAAAGTGATGCCTTTTTCATATTCAATAGTTTTAACACCTGAAACATAAACTAACTCCATTAAGTACAATGCATAATTAAAACTAATGAAATTACATTAGTTGAGGTTCCAAAAAAGGTGAATTTAGGTATTAAAATATGGTTAAATATGAGCTTATCACCTAGATTTCCACCTTTTCCCACTTCTATTAGTTAATTGTATATTTCTTTGCAATTACAATAATGGAAAAAATAATCTGAATTGATCATAGTGGATGAAGTATTTTTGGAATAAACCTTATAGATCTCTCAGACTAAAATTGATAGATTCTTAGGGATTGGTTCTTCCTAGTACTGAGCTTCTTAATCAAGATACTCAAGTTCAATAAGCATATAGTCTCAAAGAAATTTAAATTTATCCTTATAATTATAAGAAGCATAAATAAATTAAAAAAGTCTATCCTTGATTTTGCATATACCTTTTTACAAGAATCAATTTGGTCTTGTCATTATTTTCTTCTTAGTTTAGATTTGACTTCAAGAATTTATGTAGGATGAATACTTAAGAGAGGTAAATGTATAAAGGTTCTAAAATTTTATGCAAAACATAAGAAGATTTGAATTTGGATTGCCATACCTACACTTTCCTTTCCTCCTTGGCCTTTGGATTCTTTGAACATTTACTTTTTCATTTGTTATTGCATGAATTTTTTCCTTCTTATCATCTTCTCTCTTTAGTTCATAGTCATTTGATGAAAGTGAATTTTCCAAACTTTTCATACTTCCAGAGAGATAGATCTTCTTCTTGGAATCTTTTACATATAATTTATAGTTATTTGAAAAATATGTAACATTTTCAAATATAAAACATCCACATCTTCAAAGAAGATCTTTTTGTTCTTTCTTGAACTCATTTTCCTTTTTTTGTTCCTTTTCCTTCCTTCTTTCTTATTCCTTTCATTCTTTTCACTACGTTGTCTATCTACATGTGTCTTTTATGCTCCAAGGTTTTTCCTATTTTCTTTCCTCTGATTTCTTTCAATTTCTTTGCATTCTTTCGCAACATGATCTTCAATCTCTCCTTTAGTAATTTGATTTTGATCTTCACTCTTTCTTTCCTTTGGAGATAGCTCCTGTTATCCGGTGAAGATTCTTATGTATTCTTATCTTCCATAATGTTTTCAAATTTCTATTATTCTTTCCCTTTTCTACATTGAATTTAATCTCAATAGAAGGGTCAACTTCACTTGATTGCTGTTCAATTTGTTTCTCAAAGTTTACCTTAAGCTTGTTCAAAATTTCCTTCACACTTTTGGAATCTACGATGTATTTGCTTATGGTAAGGGAGAGAGCATAGAGTAAGGCTTTCATAGCCTTGGCATTTCCTTGGCTTGCTTTCATTTCATACCCATTAGTACCAATAAAAACAATCTTCCAAAGCTCAAGGTCATTGGTCATTAAGAATATTTCCTTCTTTTTCTTCCAATATACACAATTGGTTCCATTAATATATACAAGTTGGGTGGTGGAATGTCCTTTAATAAACATGGAGAATAAGGATAGTGGGTTAGCCAATTTTGGATCTCTACAAATATTTATGTGACTACTTTGATGCCACATGTTAGTCCCTTTGACATGGCTTAACTCAAAATGAAAGAAGTGAATTAGGTGTTATCCCAAACCTCTTTTACTTGGATTGATTTTGATGATGAATGTGTTTAGACAACTAAGTTTTGATGATGAGTAAAAAGCATATGAGTGAGTGGTTAAGCTACTCACTATTATTTCCCAGCGTGTAGTTTATTCATATATAAATAAGTGAAATGACTTTAGCAAAATGGATAGAGCACACAAGATAAAATTAGAGATAGGATCTACCATTTGTTAATGGAAGAAAACATAAATGCTCAAAGAATATGACAGGCATCATATACAAACTGCAAACTTACTTTGGATGCATGCTCAATCACTACCAAAGCCAATCAGATTGATGGCCAGGATGCATGCTCAATCACTACCGAAGCCAATCAGATTAATGCCTAAGTTTGGACACAAACGTGACTTCTAAAATCATACTTTAGAAGACAAAAAACATTGTTTGGACAAAGTGAGGCAAAAGTCCAAACTCAAGGAAAGGTCCAGACATTATGGAGTTAAATTCAAACACTGTGAAGACCGATTTGGATGCAGATCTAAGTTCAGACACTGGTGAAGTATGAAGTCAAGATGCTAGAAGTTTAATGTCAATTTTAGACATTTCTAAAGTCAGTCCAATATATCTTAGAAGTCCAAGTCTAAAAATCTCAACTCTAAGCTACGGACATTATTATTGTAGGGTTAGTCAATCCAAAATTTAACTTTGGACATTGCCAACTCATCCCTGTAGGAAGCTAGAGTTCATTTGTACGGCCAAAGAAATTCAGCCACTTCTCAATCTTAAATTCAACTTTGGACACAATAACTCTTTTTAGACAAAGCCAAATGAGATCTGTTCCGGGCTGAACGATTTACACTATCCGCAATTACAACTTTGGACAATCCTGAAGCCTTCAGACAATTAGAAACCCCGAAAATGCTTCAATGAGTAGAAAATCTTGATGATTTGCTCGCATTTAATGAATGTTGTCTTCTCCAACAAGCACATTTTGAATTCTAATTTAAAAGGAATAAAGAGAGGTAATTCAAAGAGTTAGAAAATTTTCTGAAAGAACTTACAGTGCATTGACTCAAACATTAAAGTTTTCCTTCCAATTAAACTATGGAAAACACCATTTGCATTCAAAAAACATCCGCTACTACAACTTTTCAAAGTTTGATATTCTGTGTTCATTGCAACATATTTATTTCTATTGCACTTTTATTTCTATACAAATCAGCCTGTGTAGAAGACATTTTAATCGTACATCATTTATTATTTAAGACAACAAGCAAGGGGCTTTCAGTTTGTATATAAGTTTGTTGGTTAGCTAGGAAACTAATAGTTGTATAATTTTGTTGGTGAGCTTGGAAACCAACAGTAGTAAAAGTTTGTTGGTGAGCTTAGAAACTAATAGTTGTATAAGTTTGTTGGTGAGCTTGGAAACCAACAGTAGTAAAAGTTTGTTGGTGAGCTTAGAAACTAATGGTGTAAAGTTTGTTGGTGAGCTTGGAAACCAACGGGTGTAAAGTTTGTTAGTGAGCATGTACAACCAATAGGTGTTTAGTGGAACTTGAGTGTAGCGAGTGAGGCTGACTCAAAGAGTGTAGGTACCATATTGGGCCAAACCACTATAAAAATACCATTGTCTTATGCTGCATGATCTATTTTCCATTCTTTCAGCACTTTAACTTTTCTCATGGCCAAAATGTTTAAAGGCTCAATTCACCCCACCACCCTCCCCCTCTTGAGTCACCATTTGAATGGGACCAATAATTGGTATCAAAGCAGGCTTCCTCAGTTACTCTTGATAACTGAATATTTTTAAATTTCTTGAAGTGATCCCTATGGCCAATACAACTATGACTAAAGGATAATCAACCACTAGACCCCCATTTTTTTATGACACCAATTACAGGTACTATAAAATGCGCATGCAAAATTTTTTGATAGCTACTAATTATAAGTTATGGAAAATCATTAAAGATGGCAAGATTATCACCAACATAGAAGATAAATATACTACTTAAGAAATTATACTCGTAGAAAGAGATGCCAAAGCTAAGAATGGCCTCTACTGTGCATTGTCTCCTTCTAAGTTTGAAAAGATTTTTGCGTGTGATTTTGCAATGAAAATTTGGGACAAGCTAAAGTTGCACATGAAGGTACTAACTAGGTTAAGGAGACTAAAATTAATATACTTGCGCAGGAATACAAAGCCTTCCACATGCGTGATAAAGAACGATGTCAAAAATGTTTGGGAGATTCCAAAAGATCACCAACGGATTGAAAGGTATTAGAGAAAAATATGAAGAACCCAAAATGGTGAAGAAGATCTTGAGGTCTTTGTCAAGACAATGAATGACAAAATTCACAGCAATCCATGAGATAAAAGACCTAAACAAGATGATAATGAAAGAACATATGTTCCTATAATGCCCCACTCCCAAAGTGCTACCATCTTATATCCCAGAGAAAATGTTGCCAAAGGAAAAATCTCCCCTGAAATATAAGGATTTTGACCTGTACAACATTCTCCACTTAATTCCATATTTCTAATCAGTCACACATCATTGTCACAAACACTAATACACACCCGCACCCATATATTGCCCAAAATTGAAACCACATGGCAATGACATTACTAGATTTACACACAAATATATCCACACATATCATGTATATTATACAATACTTCATATATAACTCAACACATGACATAATTTGAATCTTATCGATTTACAAATTTATATTCATTACAGGGGATTTCAGCCCCAAATTTATATTCATGAGCACCAACCTCTAGTTGGGCCCCACTGCCGACCCGTCCACTAAAAACCATAAATGAGAGGTGTGAGTATGGGAAAACTCAATAAGTAGGTCAAATGGAAAACAAAATAGTAAATAAAGCATTGGTAAATCATTATAAATTGCAATATACAAACAATTCCATGACATATGGAAACAATAATAAATAATCATTTGAAAATCATCATTAAATGCAATAGACAAACCACACTGGCCATTCCATGACATATTGAATTTTCTGACAATACAGGATAATGCAATATTGTCCACATGCTCATGATGCACACGTTTTCATAATCCTAGTTTCTATGTAGCCTTATTGCCACTCATCCTCATAATCAGAACTCATGTATCATTGTCAAGTCATTCACTTCCATTTGCATTAATTAACATTATATCATTACTACATCCAATCTCATCATCAATTCATTCCCATCCAAACATATTTCTCTAAATACAATGTCATCAATAATTCATTCTCTTTAAAACATAGTCATCATTTACATTCTGGTCAAGGGTTTAAATTTATCATCATCATCACATCATCCCTAATTCCTCATCACAATTATTCAAATATCACATGGCATGCCATTCAGATACATCTAGACACCCCACGGGTGTCATATCATATTCATAACCGTGCCATTCGAGCAGGGCGACACCCCATGGGTGTCATATCATACTATAACCATGCCATCCAAATAGGGTGACATCCCATGAGTATCATATCTTGTTTGGGCCATTCAAGCATATCATTTTACATTCTTGCCATTTAGCAATGTGTATCTAGATCATTTTCACGCTTGCAAGGGCATACCATTTTCGTGCCTTCAAGGGCATAATGCCACCAAAGGCATATCCATACTTATCTCTTTACCAACCATCCATCAAAATGTCCCCCATCTTATATATCACTTAACTCATTCTATCCACCATGATTCATGACTCATGATGGAATGTTATACAAGACAATATCAAAAGCATTTTAATTAAATAAACAGCCAAAGATAAATCATTCAAAACCATTTCATAGAAATACACAACTTCATCATTTCAATCCACAATGCAATACAACAATTATCAGTTAACAAAATTATGGGATACTCATTATCCCCATCAATCCATGCATTAACATAACATAATAAACATCATTTACATAAAAGTACAGAATGCTCTCAATCCCCAAAATCCACACATTCACACAATATAATATAAACTAATCAATTTAAACTCTTAGGATACTTACTATCCTAAAAATCTACACAATATAATGAACATCAGTGAAAACCCAGTGCCCGTAACCATGGGATACTCATTATCCCCATCAAGCCATACATTCACACATGAACAATGAAAGGGGCCTACTTACCTTAATGGAGTACAATTGCACATATCTTCAAGTTCTATAACTTACTTCCCATCAATGCTCAAATGACCCCACATATATAAAATGTACCATAATTCAACTTATATATATTTCTCATACAAAGGTAACTCTAATCAAATGGCTTACCATAGTAAAAAATTGTCAAATTTACAACTCATTCAAGCTACCATACGAAGGGTCCTTAGGCTTCATTTTACCATGAAAATTGTCTTGATTTCAAGGCTTAAACTCAAATGTTTTCCTCCCTCATTTCATGCACCATTTCAAGTCAACTAAAATTCATTCTTAGTGTCATAATATGTCCATTTTGTTGACCATGTTGATGTCCACTTTTGAAAGTTTTACTAGTGCAATTCAAGTGCAGAAATTGCATGTTAACTTAGTCATTTTGTTGCCCAAAATTCCAGCCTTCTTTAATCATTCATTAAGAACATCAATGCCCTATTGTAGTGCCTATTAAATGGCCAATTAAGGGTTATCTTTAAATCATCCAAATCCATTTTGTTTTTCATAGGAGCATTTTATCAAACATCTAGAATACATCATTTAACTTACACATTTTCAGCAAGATGCATCACATGAATTTCATTTCCAAGAATATAAAACTATTATACAACATAACAACATGTAATAAACCTTAATAATGAGCTGATTAAGCACAAAATAATTAATTTTCTTCCCAATCACCCCTTCCCGAAGTACACTACATAAGAGGTAATTACATGGTTGTCCAATTCATGGACAGCCATATACACAAACTTTCAATGGTTAAATTTTATTACTAACATTGCAATTTACCTCCCATTCATTTCCCCCATGCAAATTTAATAAAATTTCATCTTAAACCCCCAAATATCCCATGAATTGGCCATTCCCATATGCAAAAATGTGGTTGTCCATCATACACAATTTCCTCCAAGCCAAAATACGTTCATATGGTTGCCAACATCATCAGGTCATTTTTCTCATGAAATACCCATTTTATTCATGCTAAATCCCCCCCAAAATTACCCCCACTAATTTGCATAAACCCTAATAAAAAAATTTTGAATTGATTTGGGGAGAGATCCTACCATGAAATTGAGTGTTATTTCCTCCTTAGAAATGCAAATTCTCTTAAAATATTCAAGATCTCTCCACAAATCACAGCAAGTGGGGCATCCTCAAGGAAAATAGAAATTTTCTCCTCCTTGTCTCATCCAAAGGGGTAGGGTATTGAGCATAATCCACATGTGAGAGGTTTACACACCTAAAGGGAAATGTTTTGGCTAAAAAAATGTGTTGAAGGAGGTGGGGGCTGCGTGAGGGCTGCTGCAACGGGAAGGTGGGACGTGAGAGAGAGTTGGGAGTGAAATGAAGATGGTGGAGCACTTAATCTCAAAATGTCTTGCATACTCTAGCAATGTACGTACAAACTTACACGTGCAGACAATATTTCTTCATAATTCCATTCATTAAACATGATTTATATATCCTTTAATCATCCATTTCAAAAGTACATTCGTTTGCATAAATAATTCCTTTACATTATGATTAATTCATGTGTCAAATTATCCCTTTCATAGTATCCATTTCAAAAGTACAATTGTTTGCATAAATAATTCCTTCACATTATGATTAATTCATGTGTCAAATTATCCCTTTCATAGTTAAATTAAATTGCATAATTAATCCTTTCATAATTTTTTTAACTAAATCATACACATAATTGCCACAACACAACAATTTATGAAAGATTCCCTTACTTTAACACCCTAGGGTGTTACAGTTTCCTCATGACCCATGAAGTCCTTATGAAGCAAAAGGCTCTTGAAGAGCCAAAGGGAAAGAGAAACATTGCTCTGAGAGCAAAATCAAACGATTAATCCTAAAGTGGAGCTTTAACAAGTGGAGTTCATGACATGGCAATGCAGAGCAGAAGATTTTGTTAGGATTATTATATGATTTTCATGACAACAAAACTTATCTTAAGACTTGATTTATGTTAATGATGCTTCTAGTATAGAAAGCTTGAAATGTAGAAAAATATGCTTGAAATATGCATGCTCTGTTGGAATATCATTTATGAAAGCATATACATCTTATTATAAGTCTAGAAGTGAAATCATATTGATCTATATTATTTTCAACCTTGTTTATCATACCTTGAATCTTATATTAAAAGTGCCTTAAAGAGATATCTTCTTGAATGAAAAAGAATAAGTGCTTAAATGAGCATATGATACAAAATTATGATTTATAGTACATATCCATGCTTTACAACTTATGCAAATTTCATATGAATAATTATATTGTGATTACAATGGAAAATATAATGAAAAATGACAATGTGGCAAAAGTGCAGAAATTTCCTAGTACAAGTGTGCTATTATAGTAATTTTGCTATAGTACTACTATAGTGACAGATGAAGTAGAATTTATATAGTGGAAGACGAAGTAGATTGTCTAAAGTGAAAGATGAAGTAAAGCTTCAGAAAAATTAGCAAATGAAGTAACAAATAACATGGACGACAAAGTTCAAATTAACAGACGAAGTAACAAACAAACTGCTATAGTAATTTGCTACAGTACCCTGCAAGTAAAGCTTTAGCCAATCAACAGACAAAGTGCTACAGTGATTTGCTATAGTAACATACTACAATAACATTGCCACAGTACTAACAGACAAACGTTTTAGATAGGTAGATTCATCTAATACTTACTTCAGACAAAATAGTGCTACAGTGATTTGCTACAATGAGATCATCTTTCTCCAATGGTTGAAATTTATGAAGAAGCTATTTAAGGAGACAAGGTGGAATGATACAAGAAAGGGAAGGAATACTTTTCAGATGTGCTTAATGTTATACAAATCCTTCCACCCATGGCAAAGAGCTTAAACCTTCAGATCTATCGTTGAGCTTAAACCTTCATATTCTTAATGGCCATTATCCTTACACTATGTTAAGATCCTTTTGTATGTAAAAGATTTCATCTTCCCCTATGCTTCATTGTAACACTTTGTAAAAAATATTAGTTTTCTGGTCTATCTGAAAACCAAAGAGTTGTTGGTGATCTTTAGAAAACCATCAAGTTTGCTAGTGATCTTCGAAATTAGCGAGTTTTTTTGTGAGCTCGTGAAAACCAGAAGAGTGCTAAGAGCACTATATTTATGCCCCCTAGAGCTAGAATTTAGAAGAGTGTTGGGAGCACTATTGTGTTTCCATTATATGGGATATAGTGGAACCCAAGGCACAATAAGTGTGTGCTCTTGAAAGAGTGGATGTAGTGACAGGATTCCTGAACTACTACAAAAATTATGTTGTTTGTGTATGCTTGTTTATTTATTTTCTTGCACTATAGTGTTCTATTACTTAGTTTACACTGCACAACACACAAGCATGACAAGAGAGAAGTAATCTTGTAGGGGACAAGCAAGAAATTTTTATAATCCCAATTCACCCTTCCACTCTTGGGTATAGCCATCCTTTGGGAACTAATATATTTAAGGTCATGTTCCAGAAGAAGACTATAAGTAATTCCAAAAATTTTAGAAATAAAGAAAAGAGAAAAGAAGTCCCCACCTACTATAACTATGGCAAACCTAGCTACATGAGATATGACTACTAAGATCCTAATAAGAAACAAGGGGAGCAATAACAAAATAGATATAACAACTACAATTACAAGAAGAATAATAACAGCAACAACAAAAATTTCAACAAAAAAAAAAGAAAGCACTTGTAGCAAGGGAAGTTCTCAAGAACATGCGACATGAAAGTACAAGTGATAGTGGGGATGAACACGGAGCAATATTTAGCATATTATCACCAATAAAAGGAGATTAGGAAGACTACCACACTGGAATTAGTTTCATGGCAATTCATGAAGATGAAGTAACTTTTGAACTTGAAACTCAGAATTTTCTAGATGAATTAGAAAGCTTATATGTTAATTTTAAGGCTCTAAAAGCCAAGTACAAGGAGACAAAGAAAGATCTATTGAAAATAACCATTAAGTGCTCCAAATTAAAAGATGAAAACAAAATGCTCAAGAGTGATCAGTACACCATTCATGAACTTGAGCAGGTCAAGGCAAAGAACAACGCCCTGAGAAAGACCTTGGCCTCCACGTTGTTTAGAATGAAACTAAAGAATAAAGGTGGTTAGCAACATAAGAAATAGATTTATAGTTGTTGAAAAAAATAAAGGACCAAAGAGACCATGGTTTGGATTCCTAAAACAGTTGCAAAATAGTAAATGCATATCAATTTCCAAACATTATAGTAGTGGCACCCAAGAAGCAATGGGTACCAAAGTTCACAGCCAGTAACCCCCTAGACCCATCTTCAAATGGGTACCAAAAATTAAAGCCTGACCTTGTCATTGCAGGTGTGTCTAAGAGCCACAAGAAGCAGCACATGGTACATTAATAGTGGTTGCTCAAGACACATGATAAGGGAGAAGGAGCTGTTCGCTAAGCTGAAAGAGAAAAATAGTGGAACAGTGACCTTCAGAGATAATGGAAAAGGTAGAGTGATTAGGATTGGTAAGGTTAGCCAACAATATTCTATAATTATTTTTTTATTCTATTAGTTGAGGGATTGAAGCATAATATTTTGAGTGTTAGCAAGTTTTGTGACAATGGATACAATATTATGTTTGAATCTCATGCTTGTTCAGTCCTAGATCAACATGACTTGGGTGTAGTTTTAGGCAAAAGGCATGAAAATGTGTATATTATAGACTTGTGCAGTTTTTAAGCTAAGTATCTTGTTAGTCACATTGAGTCCTTATTGTGGCACAGAAGATTAAGACATGCTAATAAAGATATGATTGAAAGATTTTAACAAAAAGACCTTATAGTTGGCTTACCTGAACTGAAATTTGATAAAGGAAAGTGATGCATGAGAGAAACGTAAGCAAAAGAGTCTTTCAAATTAAACAGAGAAGTATACACAAATAAACCTCTTCAACTACTACATATGGACTTAGTGGGACCAACAAGAACTAGGAGCCTTAAAGGAAAACATTACGCATATGTCATTATTGATGACTATAGTAAATATACCTTGGTAAGGTTTCTTACTTCCAAAGATAAGGATTTTTCATTCTTTGAGATCTTTTCCAAGTGTGTGCAGAATGAACAAAACTCTTATATCGTTACCATTAGGAGCGATCATGAAAACCATAAGTTCATAGCCTACTGTGAAAAAATGGGATCTTTCAAACTTTCTCTACACCAAGAACACCCCAGCAGAATGGAGTAGCTGAGAGGAAGAATAGGACACTGCAAGAGATGACAAGGACCATGTTGAGTGCATACAATTTGCCATAATATTTTTGTGCTGAAGATATGAATATTGCTTATTTTATTACCAATAGAATTCATACTAGGCCAATACTCAATAAAATTCCATTCGAGTTATATTATGGCAAGAAGCCAAATATATCATTTTTCCATACTTTTGGCTATAAAATATTTCATTCTTAACAATGGAAAATGAAACCATGGAAATTTTGATAACAAATATAATGAAGGGATGTTTCTTGGATATTATATTGTTAGAAAAGCATTTAGAGTCTACAACTTGAGTAGTAGAACTGTAGAGAAGTTTATTAATGTTAAATTTGATGAATCTACTAACTGTTTAAGGAGAACAAGTGATTTGATGATGAAGCAAATAGACTCACAACAGACATGGAGAGAATGAATCTGCCAAATCAAAATAAGCATGTTGTTATAGATTTTCCAATGCAAGTGGACATGTTGTTAACAAGTAATAAAGTAAAAGTAAGAGATCATTCTCATGAGGACTAAGTTTACTAACTATCAAATTACTCTAACTCTATATTTCGTTTGAACAATCAAATTATAGTGGAAAGATGGAAAAGAGAAAAGAAATCTAAATGAATCGGCTTCTAACAAGAGTGAGTGATGTGAACAAATAGAAAATCAATGGTTAAGACATCTAGGGGTTTTGATTTCACTAGATTATTCCTATTTAGTTTGGATCCAATTTAATCAATCAATGCTTATTCCTATGTTGATAACAAATTTCACTTTTGTAATCATTATTCTTTCTAGTGTCATAACAACCTATCCTAATTAATAATTTTTTTACATCTCTGTAAAAATTCTGAACTAACTGAGATGCATTAAGATTAAGAAACCCATAGTTTTACATGAGCCTCATGGATAACTGTATCATCATAATAATCCTGTGGTGTTTAATCATGGTCTAATTCAATTATTGCATCTTAGCCTCAAATTGAATCACAATTCTTGTAAAAAGGGTTGGCACATTTTCACAAGCATTAAGATCGGATTAAATACTCAAGACATATAATGAATAAACAAAAAATTGAATTAAAAATAATAAAACCAAACATTCATAATCCTTAGAACATGAGAGATGTAGAGATGTAAACATCAAAAGAGATCCTAAAATCAAAAGAAGAGAGATGTAAACATTAAAAGGACCCTAAAGTAGAAGTAAGAGATCGTTCCCATGAGGCCCATTCATAATAAAATCAAAAGAGATGCTAAACATCATCTCAATCATGATTCCAAAAGAAGAGAGATATAAAAAGAACATAAAATCCTATCTCCAAGTAGCCTCTTTTCCCTCTTCCTCTGTTCACAATAGTCTCCTTTTTCATTCCCAAAGGAAGTGTTTAATAGCTATTTATATCCCCCCAAATTAGGGCTAAACCTTTCTTGTGTATCTTGAGTAACTTTATGCATAAAAATACAAGTTTCCAAAATTATCCATCTTGCCACATTTCCAGATGTCACAATATTTAAATGTTATCCACCAGTTCCTCCCTTGTTTTAAATTCATTGCATTTCCTTTTTCCTCCTTGTTAATCCCCCATGTTTTTATCACATTTATGAATTCATGTTCATAATAAGCATAAACAGAAACATCACAAATCAACTAGACATGACTCAAGAACATGCCAAAAGTTAGTTCAAAAAGGCATGTTATAAGTAAATAAAATTCACTTATCACATGCTCTAAAGACAAAAATAGTAAGGGATCAAGTAGACAGACAAATTGAATCATCCACAAGTGAGATAAATGAAGGAGGTAACTCTTATCTTCCTAGAGATTGGAGATTCATGCAGGCTCATCTTGAAAACCAAGTAATTGGTGATGTGTATGATAGAGTTAGCGCTAGATCATCTTATCACCAAGTATGTGGTAACTTTGCCTTCATGGGCTACAATTTAATGTTAAAAACATTTTCAAAATCAGCCTTCGTCTTTCTCAGAAGTTGAATACAAGTAACACCTTTGTTATGTTTAGCATATCTAAAGTCTTAGACAGTTATAGCATTTTGGCCATAATTTTCACTTTCCATTTTTAAATCATGTGATTCTTGATTCATTGGATAAGAAACATGAAGGGATAAAACTTCTATGTTGAACACTATTCTTTAATTAGTCTCCATATGTACCAAAAATAGTCGTAAAGTGATGCCTTTTGTCCTCTTCAAGAATTTTAACACTTGAAACAGAAACTAACTCCATTAAATGCAATATATAATCAAAGCCAATGAACTTACATCAATTAAGGATAAAATATAAGCTTATCACATGAAAATGCAAATGCCAACAACATTCTTATGGCTTCTATCCTAGCAATAAGGGCATAAGACCAATCAAAGTCTATTCCTTCTTCTTGACAGTACCCCTTTGCTACTAATCTTGCCTTATTCTTCGCTACTAAACTAGATTCATCAAGTTTGTTCCTAAAGACCCATTTGGTTCCTATAAAAAAATTAATGGTTTGGCCTTGGAACTAAAGTCCACACATCATTTCTTTTAAATTGGTCCAATTCTTCTTGTATGGCTAAAATCCAATTCTCATGTTCTAATGTGTGGCCTATGAAAGTTAGCTCTATTAGAGAAATAAAGATAAAATTATCACATATTTGATGATAGGATGATCTAGTCCTAACTCTATCATACACATCACCAATTACTTATTTTTAGGATGAGCATGCATGAATCTCCAATCACTAAGAAATGAAGTATTACCTTCCTCCATTGCCTCACTTCTAAATGGTTCAAACCATCTATTTGCTACATCCCTTGAAGTTTTTGTATGTGGAGTTTGTTTATCTATATTTTGTAGATTTATTCTCTCCATGTTTGCTGTGAGTTTATCTGCTTCATTATCAAAATCATTTGTTCTTTTTGAGTACTTAGTAGATTCATTGAACTTAACATGAAAATACTCTTCTATAGCTCTACAACTCAAATTGTAGATTCTAATTTCTTTGCTAATAATGAAATATCCAAGGAATATCCCTTCATCAGATTTACTATCAAATTTTCCAAAGTTTCCTTTTCCATTGTTAAGAATAAAATATTGCAGCCAAAAGTATGAAAATATGATATATTAGGCTTCTTAACATAATACTATTGGCCCCTTATAATAGGTAGCTCAAGAGGGTAGGGGTGAATTGAGCATAAAAAAATTATGGCTAAATAAAATTAACGTGATGAAAAGGAATGGAAATCAAATTGAGCAGCACAAGACATTGGAGATTTTTATAGTGGTTCAGCCCAACTTGGTACTAATGAGTGAATTTCATTCACTTATATTTTGTATTTTCAACCTTAATTCTATGCAACCTTTGATTAGTTTTATGTCAATTTCGCATATTTTTATTGTGTGTTTAGGTTAGTGGAAGAGTGGAAAAAGGAGAAAAATCAAGCAACTATGGGGCAGCAAAGCAGTGAAGAAAGGCAAACACAGCAACAAGGGAGCAGAGCTGAGGATGCAAAGGAGCAAAATGACCAGCGTGGTGGTGCCGCCAGTGCTAGCGGCTGATCGAACCACATATTTAATATTTTTTATTATTTTTTTATTATATGGAATGCTACATTATTAAGCCTATTTTTTGTAGTTTTTGGGTATTTCTTTTCAGAGGGAGTCTGGGGTTTTCTGGGAGGCTACTCTAAGGAGATTTTGAGGAGCAAAGAAGGAGATTAAAGAGAGCGAAGGTAATTCAAGAAGGCAAATTATCATATGATGATCTACATGAAGGGAGTTTCTTTTATTCTCATCATGAACTAATTCCTTCTTTCAAGGGAGAAAATGTAGCCCTTTTTGATGAACCGTGTTATTTGGATTATTGATTATTTAATGTACATCTATGTTTTTATTCATAGATTTTATTTCAATATTTTGATTTATGTGATAGCTTGATCACCAATTTCATAAATCTTATCTATTGTTTATGCATGGTTAAGGCGCACACCTAATGCACAACCATTCTACTTGGTTCATAGTTCTTGATCGTAATGAGTTTTCACCTACAAACCATAGGTAATTGGAATGAGTAAAAGCACTTGATTTAAACCCGCACACCAAACAATAATAATCATATCATAGAAAGAATGAACCCAAGCAACCAGTGAATTCAATATCTAAATAGCAAGGGGAGTCATTAAGTGGTGAAATCTGAACCCTAGAACTTTGCCACTTGCAATCTATCCTATATCATTCTATAGCCCTAGATTTCTTATTATCTTTTTAGTTTATTATTCTTATTAGTTCAAACCAACAATCCATCTTTTCAAATTAGTTTTAGTTAGTAACTCAATTTAATTAAATTAGTTGACCATTCTCTATAGGATCGACCCTTACTCATGCACACTATACTACTATACACTCATCTACCTGTGAGGTATTATAATTTGAACCATCAAGCTTTTGGCGCCATTGCCAGAGAATGGTTCCAAATTGATTTAATTAAATTTAGTTACAATTTTTTTGTATCATATTATAAGTAGGATTTTTAGTTGTTTAATTTTCTTTCTTTTTGGCGAGCTTTGATTGCAAGGAAGAAGAACACATAGGAGAGATGGCCCCAGAGCAAATTTATAATCTGTATGAGAGGCTTAAGGCTAACTCACAATAGAAAATTGTTAAAGGTAGGTCTAGAGGAATGTATGAAGTGAATGCTAACACTGAGCTTTAATGCAGATATCAGAGCTTGTTGAATAGATGGAGATGATGTGCTCTATGATGATGAATCAGAAATAATCCATTCTTATTGAGGTATGTTCTATTCATTGTATTTCTAGTCGCTCATGCAATGTTTGTCCTTCTAAGCAGGGTTTTGCAGATTTTTCAGGACAAGCCAATGAGATAAACTTCTACAACCAGCCACCTTATGATGATCCATCTCATGGTTGGAGTAGTCATTCTAATTTTTCATGAAACATTATCCAATTCTAATTCAAACTAGAACTTATGTTCAACCAACAAAGCCAACTCTAGAAGAAACATTGCAAAGTTTTATCCAAGCAACCCAAACTTGGTCCTAGAATGATGAAATATGGTTCTAAAATACTGAATCAAGTTTTCAAAATGTGGAGGCCACCATGAAGAAGATAGAGACTCATTTGGAGTGAATTTCAGAGGTTGAGCAAAGTGACACATATAGAAAGCTATCAAGTCATCCTGAGCAAGTGAAAGCAATCACAACATTGGAAGGTGCTAAGGTGATACATGATAAAGTTGGTGATGTGATTAACAATTCTAATATTTTTGCAGTTGATGAGGATGAGGTGAATACATGAAGAGTTGTGTTTCCAATTATTAACCCTCCACATAACTACAAGCCACCACCACTTTATGATCCACCTATACCATTTTTTGGGCATATGTTGCAGAACAATGTTGTTGAAAAACCTCATAATGGGAATGAGCAAATTTTGGCTATAGATGTTCTCCCATAAGAAATAGTTGGTGAGATGATTGAAAATCTTAATAAAGGCTCAGCAAAGGAGGAGACCCAAAAAAAATCTGAACTGGAGCAATTACCTCATTCTTTAAGGTATGCATCTATAAGCAATGATTTATGATCTCCAATAATTGTTTCTTCTTCTTTTACAGGTATGGAGGAGGACACGCTCATGCAATTCAAAGATCATACTGTGAAGTTTGTTATTTTCAAGGAGATGGAGTTGTCCAATGAGAATAAGAATGGCGTTAGGATGAATGGAGTGGATGGAATGATGGAGGAGTTTTCAAGAGAGCCCATAAACATAGTTGAAGAAGATGAATTAGAAGATGATGAATCAGTTAACTATGTGTACAACTGGGAGCACTAAAATTCTACACACCACTACCAAGTTTCAAAGAGCAGGAAACTCAAAAAGCCAAATTTCAATTCAAAGATAATAAGCCATAGTGAAGTTGAGACTTTAAATTAAGCGCTTTTTGAGAGGCAACCCAAGCTTTGGAGTTCTTCTTTTTCTTTTAGTTAATTTGAGTTATTAAGAAGAGTTGAATTGTTATTTTAGTTGATAGGTTAGCATTAGGGTAGTTTGTTTTAGTTATATTTTGAATTTTTGCATTGAATAATTTGCTCTTCTGTGTTATTGATATGTTGAAGACTTGAAACAAGTGAATTGGAAGCAAAACTAGTAAGGATTTAAAGTAAGGATCACATGATGTAAGTGATGGAGTTGTGGAGCAAATTAAAGTGATTCAACAAAGTCTTCAAGAAAGGGAGCAAAGCACATAAAGCTTCAAAGCAAAAAATCATCACAAGGGTGCTAGAATAGAGGAGAGCTAAAGCAGGCAGCGAGTTGTGCCACTGGCGCTGAGATGAGTAAAAAAAACATGTTGTGCAAAATGAGTAGCGAGAGGCGTTGTAGGTACCCGAAACCCATTTAACCCCCCTCCCACTTGTGCCTAGCCATTCACCTCCCTTCTCTCTAAACCCAAAACCTCTTCTTACCTTTTGTTCTCCACACTCCATCCCCTTCTTCTCTACATCAAATCCCTCCCATTCCACCATCAATTTACTCCATATATCTCCTTAACACATCAGTCTTTTTCTTCTCTCTCACTCCCTAAATTCTCATACACTTCTTCTACAAGCCATCTTCCCACGTTGGGTTCTCAAAGACACTTGAAGCTTGAAGAAACCAAGGTGAAATCCAATCCTTTTTACTTCAATGATTTTGTCTTATTCTTTTCTAGTTATTTCCAAGAGAAGGAGATGGGTTTTGGGGATGAAAAGGTGGGTTTTCATGTTGCATATGAAGTGTTTGATGAATCGCTTGAGAGAAGGTTGTGTTGATATTCAAGGTGGAATTTGTGCCATGATGTGTGTGGGAGTCTATGCTTAGAGTGATGTGAAGTTTGTGAATTTGATCATGTTTTGGAGGTGTTCGGAGTATGATCTTTAAAGGTTCATATTGAGTGAATATGCTTGTGCTTGGTTTTGCACTTCTGAATCTGGAATATTGGGTGAAGTGCAAATGAATTCCTTATAATTAGTTAAGTGATTGGCTTTTGACTTATTGAATCATCATGATTATTGTTGCATGAGTTGTTTATGGGAGTGTTGGCATCATGATAGAGTAATCCACTTTCCACGAGTCTATGTTCCAAAACTACAACTTTTTCCAGAATGTAGGCTTGGTTGTCTTTTTCACTCCATTTTTTCAACCATTCCATCCACCAGCTGATGATGAAGAGTCAGATGCCTCCTCTGATGAGTAGTCCGGCATATTTTTGGGAAGTCGTTGGTTCTATTGTTTTATTTTTCCTATTGAGGACAATGTTTAGTTCAAGTATGGGGGAGTAGTTGTTTGTTTTGTTTAGATTTTGCGTTTTGTTTAGAGTGTCTTGTTAGAATGTTTTGTTTAAGTTTGAGTCTATTTTTGTGAGATTTACATTATGACTATCAGGATTTGCCTCCAAAAGCAATTGTGTGCCAATGATATCTCTTTCTTATAAATCACTAGTATGTTGAGTTTTTTGTTACCATTGCATATAATTTAGGAGGAAGGATAGGCACTCCTTGTGATCTACTAAGTCTTCTACAAAAATCTTTCTTTCTCATGACTGATGGAATTTTTTCATGCACATTATGTCATAATCATGCAAAATGTATGCAAATTAGCTGACAATATTGTGAATTTATTAACTTATTTTGATTACAACAAGCATGCTAGAACTTGTTTGAGTATCCCTCAAGGCGAAATCCTTCACAACATGTTTACTTGGAAGAGATTTAGGCATTCTTTGATTAGTTTAAGCCTTTCAAGCTAACCTAGTATATTCATGTCACTAGAGTCCCCATTGAGCTTGATGAAAGAATGACATGTGCAAAGCATATGAAAAAAACCACCATTTGAATTTTCTTGTTTAGCCTCATTATACAAACCTATTTCACCTGAAAAACTATGTGTTGCCTATTAAAAGACATATTTTATGCTTATGCTTGTTGATAGGTATGAATGAAGCAAACGATGATAAGTTTAGGGGTGTGAAAAATTGAGTATGCTATGATAGAGAAAGAAAATAAAGGACAAAAGAAAAACAAGTCAAGTAAAGAAATATATTTTAATTAGGGGGATCACATCCCATGAATTAAAAGGAAAACAAGTTTAGGAGTGTGATAGTAATACAGCCCATAATTAAGGAAAGATAGAGAAAACCCCAACAAAAGTTAAGAGAGTAAGGAATCTTGTGTAAGTTTATTATATCTCTTACTTTGTCGATCTTTTCTTCCTTTCTTTGTTTGTTAAACCAAAGGCCCCATTACAAGTTAGCTAAGACCTATTTATCCAAGTGAATAAGTATTGTCTACATTAGTGGAGAGGGATTATGAAAAGCAAGCTTATGATGTATTTTGTGAAAAGCATTAGAATCATTAGTTCACATATTGTAAGTTGAAAGGATGCATGGAGCATAAGAGTGACATAGCACACACATTCACAATTTTTACTTCATGACAGGATTGATGAAGTATGAGTTTCATGTAATTATTTTGGAAGTTTTTTGACTAAATTATGAATTATGTATACATGTGTAATTTGTCTAGCATTTGTTTGATCATTCAAGAGAGAGGCTGTTCTAATTGTTTCACTAGTCTGGTTGCTAATTTTGCGTGAGGACAAGCAAGGGTTTAAGTTTGGGGGTATTTGATGGGTGAATTTCATTCACTTATATTTATATTTTTAAGCTTAATTCCATACAATCTTTGATTAGTTTTATGTCAATTTCACATGTTTTTATTGTGTTTAGGTTAGTGGAAGAGTGAAGAAAAGGAGAGAAAGCAAGCAAATATGGGGCAGAAAAACAATGAAGGAAGGCAAACACAGCAGCAAGGGAGCAGAGCTGAGGATTCAAAGGAGTAGAATGATCAGTGTGGTGGCACCACCAGTACTAGCGTTTGATCAAACCGCAGATTTAACACATTATTATTATTTTTTATTATGCGGAATGCTACATTTTTAAGTCTATTTTTAGTTGTTTTAAGGGAGAGCTTTTTAGAGGGAGTCTAGGATTTTCTGGGAGGCTACTCTATAGAGATTTTGAGGAGCAAAGAAGGAGATTCAAGAGATCGAAGGCAATTCAAGAAGGCAAATTGTAGTATGACGATCTACATTAAGGGGGTTTCTTTTATTCTCTTCATGAACTAATTCCTTCTTTCTAGGGAGAAGATGTAGCCCTTTTTGATAAACCATGTTATTTGGATTATTTATTATTTAATGCAAGTCTATGTTTCTTTTTCATGGGTTTTATTTCAATCTTTTGATTTGTGTGATTGCTTGATCACCAGTGATGGTTTAAATTATAATATCTCGCAAGTGCACGATTGTATAGCAATATAGTGTGCATGAGCAAGGGTTGATCCCACTAGGAAGGTCAAATTGATTTAATTAAATTGATTTACTAACTA
Source organism: Pouteria campechiana (assembly GCA_036873735.1). Classification (NCBI taxonomy): domain Eukaryota; kingdom Viridiplantae; phylum Streptophyta; class Magnoliopsida; order Ericales; family Sapotaceae; genus Pouteria; species Pouteria campechiana. The sequence goes on from JAYJMB010003176.1 coordinate 49,951, forward strand.
AAACTAACTTTGAAAAGATGGATTGTTGGTTTGAACTAATAAGAATAAAAAATTAAAAAGATAATCAGAAATCTAGAATTATAGAATGATATATGATAAATCTCAATTGGGAAAGGTCTAAGGTTCAAATTTCACCACTTAATGACTCCCCTTTCTATTTGGATATTGCATTCAATGCTTGCTTACGTTCATTCTTTCTATGATATGATTATTACTATTTGATGTGGGGTTTAAATCAAGCACTTCCACTCATTCCAATTACCTATGGTGTGTAGTATAATTGAGATGAAAACCCATTACAATCAAGAACTATGAACTAAGTAAAATGGTTGTGCATTAGGTATGCGCCTTAACCTTCTACTCTTCTCATTCAAGGAAGCTCATAGTTGTGCATTAGGTGTGCACCTTAACCATGCATAGACAATCAATAAGATTTATGAAACTAGTGATCAAGCAATCACACAAATCAAAAGATTAAAATAAAACCCATGAATAAAAACATAGACTTACATTAAATAATCAATAATCCAAATAACAAGGTTCACCAAAAAGGGTTACATGTTCACCTTAAAAAGAAGGAATTAGTTCATGAAGAAAATAAAAGATACTCCCTTTGTGAAGAACATCATATTGCGATTAGCCTTCTTGAATCACCTTCACTCTCCTTGAATCTTGCTTCGTTGCTCCAAAAAATCTCCTAAAAGTAGCCTCCAAGAAAAACCCTAGACTCCCTCCTCCAAGACTCCCAAAAACTACTAAAACTAGGCTTAAAAATGTAACTTTTCCACATAATAAAATAATATTAAAAAGATAATTAATCTGTGGTTTGATCAGCCACTAGCTCCAGCGATGCCAACAAGTTGATCATCCCCCCCTTGCTGCTTCAACTCCACTCCTTTGCTGGTTCGTTTGCCTTCCATCACTGCTTTGTTGCTCCATATTTGCTTGCTTTCTCACCTTGTCTCCACTCTTCCAATAACCTAAACACATAATAAAATATGTAAAATTGGCATCAAACTACTTAAAGATTGCATTGAATTAAGCTTGAAAATACAAAATATAAGTAACAAAAATTCACTCATCAAATACCCCCAAACTTAAATCCTTGCTTGTCCTCAAGAAAAATTAGCAACCAAACTAGTGAAACAATTAAAATAACCTCTCTCTCAAATAATCAAATACATGCTAGACAAATTACACATGTATACATAATTAAGAATTTAGTCAAAACATTTCCAATATAATTACATGAAACTCATACTTCATAAATCATGTCATGAAGTGAAAATTGTGGATGTGTGTGCTATGTCACTCCTTTGCTCCATGCATACTTGTCAACTTACAATATGTAAACTAATGATTCTAATGATTTTCACAAGAAAAATCATAATCCTGTTGTTCATAATCCCTCTCCACTAATGTAGACAACTCTTATTCACTTGGATCAATAGGTCTTAGCTAACCTTGTAATGGGGCCAAAGGTTAACAAAACAAGAGACATAATAAACTTGCACAAGATTGTTCACTCTCTTAACTTTTGTTGGGATTCTCTCTATTTTTCCTTAATTTTGGGCTACGTTACTATCACACCCCCCAAACTTGTTTTCTTATTAATTCCTAGGATGTGATCCCTTAATTCAAAATATAATTCTTTACTTTTGCTTATTTTTCTTTTGTCCCTTGTTTTCTTCCTATGTCATGGCATACTCAAATTTTCACACTTTTGCTTCATTCTTACCTATCAATAGCCATAAGCATAAAATATATCTCTTAATAGGTACACATGGTTTTTCAAGTGAAATAGGTTTGTATAATGAGGCTAAACAAGAAAATTTGAATGGTAGTTTTTTACATGCCTTGCATATGTCATTCTTTCATAAAGCTCAATGGGGATAAAGCTCAAACTAATCAAAGAATGCCTAAATCACTTCCAAGTAAACATGGTGTCTCAAATTTCACCTTGAGGGATACTCAAACAAGTTCTAACATAGGTATTACAATAAAAATGATTCAATGAATTCAGAATATTGTTAATTAATTTGCAAACACTTTGCATGATTATGATGTAATGTGCATGAAAAATTTCCACAGTCATGAGGATGGAAGAATTTTGTACAAGAATCAATAGATCACAAGCAATGCCTATCCTTCTCCCTAAATTATATGCAATGGTAATCAAAAACTCAGCATGCTAGTGATTAATAAGAAAGAAATATCCTAATTAATTTCAATACATTGGCACACAATTGCTTTTGGAGCCAAATCCTGATAGTCATAATGTAAATCTCACAACAACTAACTCAACAGACTCAAACTCAAACAAACTCAAACTCAAACAAACTCAAACTTAAACAAAACACTCCAAACAAAGCACTCTGAACAAAACATAAAACATAAACAAAACACACAACTACTCCCCCACACTTGAACTAAACATTGTCCTCAATGTGAAAAATAAAACAATAGAACCAAGGACTTCCCTAAAACATGTTCTTTGAAAAACATGGGCTCAGACTCCACCCTCCATCTCTTGGATTGGCCAGAAAGTGTAGGTCTTCATGGAGGCATACTGACAGACCATGAAAACAGAGAACACTTGAAACTCAATACGATAAACAATCAAAAGTTAGCAAATCCTAAATCACACCAAAGCACTTCACTGCTACACTAGAACCATACAGACAATTGAGTATACTCAAGTAAGTCTCATTTTAATGCAACTTTCTCCATAGGTATTACAAAAAACACCCAGCAAGCATCTCGTTCAACACAATTTCAAGGCATCTTTCAAGCATGATAACACTCTCATAAAAAAATCATGAAGCATTAGGCATGAAAATTCAACAATGTAGAAGCCAAACATTCCATTAAACACTAGGAGCACAATTGGAAATTCACCCCACAAGCCATATTCATAGATTCAAAACCAAGCATATGCACATGCACAATGAGTTCAAAATGAACCTTCATAGATCATACTCCAAACACTTTCAAGATATGGACATATTCACTTCATAAGCCTACAAACTTCACACCACTCTAAGCATATATATCCACACACATCATAGCATAATTTCCACTTTGAAAATCAACATAACCTTCTCTCAAACATTTCATCAAACACCTTACAAGAAATTTGAAAAACTCATCTTTCCATCACAAAATTCCATCTTCTTTTCTTGAAAATCATAAGAAAAGATTAAGAAAGGATCAATAAAATATCAAAGAATGGATTTTGCCATTAAAATCAACACACCCATCTCTCAAGAAATTTATCAAACACCTCATGTGCAACATGAAAACCTACCTTTTCATCACATAAACCCACCTTCTTCCTTTGGAAATAAAAAAAGATAATTAAGAAGAATGCATTGAAGTATAAATGAGTGGATTTCACCTTGGTTTTTTCAAGCCTCAAGTCTCTTTGAGAACCTAACTTGGGAAGAGGACTTGTAGAAGAAGAGGTGGAGTAGAGATTTGGGAATGAGAGAGATGGAAGAGGAATGATGTATTTGGGAGGTTCAAAGAGTAAGATTTGTGGTGAAATGGGATGAGTTTGATGGGGGGAAGAAAGGACTGATGTGTGGAGAAGAAAAGGGGCTAATAAGGGATTTTGGGTTTGGAGAGTGGAAGGGAGGGCTAGACATAAGTGGGAAGAGGGGTTAAGTGGCATCAGGCGCCGGCAGCGCCGCCCGCTGCCCCTTTTGCACCAATTTTTTTTTAACTTACCTCGGCATCGGTGGCACTGTTTGTTGCCTGCTTTGGCTTCCCCCCTCTTCTTACATCTTGTGATGATTTTTGGCTTGGAAACTTCATGTGCTTTACTTCCCTTCTTCAAGACTTTGATGAATCATTTTGATATGGTCTACAACTCTATCACTTGCATCATGTGATCCTTGCTTAAAATCTTCACTGGTTTTGCATCAAATTCCCTTGTTTCAATGTTTTTCAACCTGTCAGTGATACAGAAGAGCAAATTATTTAATGCAAACAAAATTCAACATATAACTCAAACAATCTACCCTAATGCTAACCTATCAACTAAAGCAACAAATCAACTTTATCTAATAACTCAATTAACTGAAAGAAAAATAAAAACTCAAAAGCTTGGGTTGCCTTCCAAGAAGCGCTTGATTTAAAGTCTCAGCTTGACTATGGCATTCCATCTTTGAGTTGAAATTTGGCTTTTTGATGTTTCGGCTCTTTGAAACTTGGTAGTGGATTGGAAAATTTTGGTGCTCCCAAAGCATTGTTGAGTGATGCAGTATCTTCTAATTCATCTCCTTCAACTTATGCTACTTCAACTATGTTTCCATAATCATTCCATCCACTACATTTATCTTGGAACAATTCTTGTTCTCATTGGACAACTCTATCTCCTTAAAAAAATCAAACATCACAGTATGATCTTTGAATTGCTTAAGAGTGTCCTCCTCCATACTTGTAAAAGAAGAAGACAAAATCACTAGAAAGCATAAATCATTGCCTATAAATGCATACCTTAAAGAATGAGGCAATTGCTCTAGTTCAGATTTTACTTCGATCTCCTCCTTTTCTAAGCCTTCATTAGAATTTTCAATCATCTTACCAACTTTTTCTTATGAGAAAACATCTAAAGCCAGAATTTGCTCATTGCCATGGCAAGGTTTTGTAACAACTTTGTTCTGCAACATATGCCCAGGAAATAGATAGGTGGATCATAAGGTGGTGATAGCTTGTAGTTGAGTGGAAGATTAAGTATTGGGAACACAGCTCTCCTAGAAGTCACCTCCTCCTCATCATCTGAAAAAAATATTAGAATCATTAATCACATCACCAATTTTATCATCTATTACCTTATCACCTCCAATTGTTGTGATTGCTTTCACTTCCTCGGGCTGACTTGATAGCTTTCTATATGTCTCACTCTGCACAGCCTCTATAATTTGCTCTAACTGAATCTCCATGTTTTTCATGGTTGTCTCTATGTTATTAAAACTTGATTCAGTATTTTGGAACCCTATTTCAACATTCTGGGACCAAGTTTGGGTTGCCTTTATAAAACTTTATAATGTCTCTTCTAGACTAGGCTTCTTTAGTTGAAAAGAAGTCCCAACTTGAATCTGATTATGATCAATATTCCATGAAAAATTAGAATGACTTCTCCAACCATGATATGGATCATCATGGAGTGGTTGGTTGTAGAATTTTTTTGCATTGGCTTGTCTTGAGAATTTTGCAAAACTCAAGGGCCACATCTTCTCCATCTACTTGGCAAGCTCTGACTTAAGTCCTTCAAAGTGCTCTCCCTCTAATACTTTTTTCTTGCATTCACATCTCAACAAAAACCAAAGAAAGAAGAAGTCAAAAACTTTAAATATAATTACATATAAAAATAAAAATAAAAATTGTAACTAAATCTAATTAAATCAATTTGGAACCATTCCCAAGCAACGGTGACAAAAACTTAATGGTCCAAATTATAATACCTTGCAAGTGCACGATTGTATAGCAGTACAGTGTGCATGAGCAAGGGTCGATCCCACAAAGAATGGCAAACTGATTTAAGTAAATTGAGTTACTAACTAAAACTAACTTTGAAAAGATGGATTATTGGTTTGAACTAATAAGAATAACAAACTAAAAAGATAAAAATTTAAAACTATAGAATGATATAGGATAAATCTCAAGTGGCAAAGGTTTAGGGTTCAGATTTCACCACTTAATGATTCCCCTTGTTATTTGGATATTAGATTCAATGCTTCCTAGGGTTCGTTCTTTCTATGATATGGTTATTACTGTTTGGTGTGTGGGTTTAAATCAAATGCTTCCACTCATTTCAATTACCTATGGTATGTACCAAGTCAAATGGTTTTGCATTAAGTGTGCACCTTAGCCTTCTACTCTTATCATTCAAGGAAGCTCATGGTTGTGCGTTAGGTGTGCACCTTAACCATGCATAGACAATCAATAAGATTTATGAAACTGGTGATCAAGCAATCACATAAATCAAAAGATTGAAAGAGAACCCATGAATAAATACATAGACTTGCATTAAATAATCAATAATCCAAAAAATAAGGTTCATTAAAAAGGGCTACATCTTCACCCTAGAAAGAAGGAATTAGTTCATGAAGAAAATAAAAGATATTCCCTTTGTGAAGAATATCATATTGCAATTAGCCTTGTTGAATCACCTTCGCTCTCCTTGAATCCTCCTTCATTGCTCTACAAAATTACCTAAGAGTAGCCTCCAAGAAAAACCCTAGACTCCCTCTTCTAGGACTCTCAAAAACTATTAAAAATAGGGTTAAAAATGTAACTTTTTTACACAATAAAATAATATTAAAAAAATAATTAATCTGCAATTTGATCAGCCGCCGGCACCGATAGCGCCAGTCTGGCACCACCGGTGATCATCCCAACCCCTTGCTGCTTCAACTCTGCTCCTTTGCTACTTCGTTTTCCTTCCGTCACTGCTTTGTTGCTCAATATTTTCTTGCTTTCTCTCCTTATCTCCACTCTTCCAATAACCTAAATAGACAATAAAAACATGTGAAATTGGCGTCAAACTACTTAAAGATTGCCTGGAATTAAGCCTGAAAATAGAAAAATATAAGTAACTGAAATTCACACATCAACTTGTTTCATAAATCTTATTGATTATCTATGCATAGTTAAGGTGCACACCTAACGCACAACTATTAGCTTCCTTGAATGAGAAGAGTAGAAGGTTAAGGTGCACACCTAACGCATAACCATTCTACTTGGTTCATAGTTCTTGATTATAATGGATTTTCACCTCAATTATGCTACACACCATAGGTAATTGGAATCAGTAAAAGTTTTTGATTTAAACCTGCACACCAAACGGTAATAATCATATCATAGAAAGAACGAACCCAAGCAATCTAAATAACAAGGGGAGTCATTAAGTGGTGAAATCTGAACCATAGACCTTTACCACTTGCAATCTATCCTATTTCATTCTATAGCCTTAGATTTCTAATTATCCTTTTAGTTTATTATTCTTATTAGTTCAAAACAACAATCCATCTTTTCAAAGTTAGTTTTAGTTAGTAACTCAATTTAATTAAATCAATTGACCGGTCTCTGTGGGATCGACCCTTGCTCACGCACACTATACTGTTATACACTTATGCACTTGCAAGGTATTATAATTTGAACCATCAGGTACCTACTCCACTCTCTGAATTAGATTCCCTTGTTGCACTCATGTTCCACTAACATAGGTTGGTTTTCCATGAGCTTACTAACATACTCATATACTGGTTTTCCTAAGCTCACCAGAAACTCAAACAACTGTTGGCTTCCAAGCTCACCAAAAAACTTATAAAGAAGTTAGTTTCAAAGACCACCAACAAACTTATACAAAAGTTGGTTTCCAAGATCACCAATAAACTTACACAAAGGTTGATTTTAAAGACCAGCAACAAATTTACCCAAAAGTTGGTTTCCAAGATCACCAACAAACTTATGTGCAACAAGTCTCTCTACTTATTGAAGCAGATAACCTGCGAGAGAGTCATACAATAATTTGCCTCTTTTCTAGGTAGATTTGTACACGAATGAAAAGCAGATGAAATGGATATTCAATGGAAAGCAATGGATATCAATACTCTAGATATAGAATGATGATAAAGCTTGAAAAGCAGATTATCTTTTAGAGCAGGGAGATTGAATATCTTGGAAGAAAAGCTTTTTCTTCTTAAGAGTAAAAGAGTAAATGCTCATTTTTACTCTTTTTCCTTTTTCTCTTTTCATTATTCTCTTCTTCATCTCTATGCTACCTTTATACTATATTTTTAATTTTAGTTGTTGGTGGTAGATGACTTTCATTAAATGGTAAAGACTGTTTTGATTATCTTCTTCTGAGAAAAGTTATCTTCTAATTAATTTGTATCAGTTGGAAAGTTTGTAGCATCATTGAAAAGATCTTTTAAGTTCTTTCCTTTTGAGGAAGGAAGAAAGGTTTTGTTGGTGATGAGAATGAAAAATGTCATAATTTATTCTCCTAATACTTCATCTTTTGCACCTATTTGATTCCTAAATATACTCATTATTCTCATA